>JAABOM020069579.1:0-37688 GCA_011800125.2 Solanum clarkiae | reverse complement strand
ATACATATATAATTTCTCTTTTCCCATGTTGGCGACAAAGTAAGGGCATTTGTGGTCGAAAATATAGATGGCAAGGATAGTTTTGATCCCAAAAATAGTCGAAGGGTATATTTGAGCTATTTTAAATAGTTCGAGGGTCATTTTGACCCTTTTATTGCCACGTGGATATCTATGTGGACTTCCATGTGGGAAAGATAACGGTGTAAGGCATTTGTGGTCCCTTGGAATAATGTCAGTGGTATTTTTGATCCCAAAATATAACATAGCATATAAGTGATCTATTTCCCATAGTTTAGGGGAAATTTTGACCTTTTTTCTTTATTATTATAAACAACAGTCTGAAAGAAATTACTATCTTATTGTGTAGTTGTAATTGATTTCTGAAGATTAAAGTCTTTGTGATTTTATGTTCTGTTTGAACTTGATACTGACTTGGAGAACTTAAAAGTTTTTCCAAAAATCAAAGATCATTTGTTTAATAATTCGGAGCTACAAACTTTATTGTTAAATTAGAAAGATATTGAAAATAAAGATCACGTTTTAATTTGAAGACACTATGTGTGCTTATCTTTTTTTGTAACTGAGATGACTAAGGGAATTGAAGTCATGAATGATATAAAGTTGCATCAATGAATATTGCTTCGTCGACTCATACAAGTATTGCACCTGCTATAGAATCAACTGAAAAACCTGAAGAATTCATGGGAATAGATTTTAAGAGATGGCAATAAAAGATGATATTTTATTCAACTACTTTGAGTCTACAAACATTCATAAAAGAAAGTGCTCATTCAACTCTAGAAGATGAAAGCTTTATGGTGATTAAAGCTTGGAAGCATTCTGCTTTATTATACAAGAATTATATTTTGAATGACTTCATGATAACATTGTAATGGCCCTCCAAGTCATTTTTGTGTCTCTATGAATATTTTACCAGTTTAAGCATGTGCGTAGTGATCTAGGGCCATTTTCGACTTGTTTGATACCATTAGTTGGGTTGTTGGGTGAATCAGTTGAGATTTATATAACTTTTCGAGTTAAAGGAAAGATTATAACTATAAAATAAGTTTTCGGATAAAGTCCTAGTAAATGATATCAGAGTGGAATTTTGATGGTTTTATCAGCTCCAAAAAGGCCAAATGAGGCTAGGAGCATGGTTGATCCGAGAATTGGTGGTTCTGGTGTGAGTTTAACTAGGTATTTGTAAATTAGTTAAAAAATAAGCTAAAATGTAATTTTGATGATAACCTAGGTAAACATGCTCGAAAGGAAATTATGATGGTGTGGTTTGCTCCGAAACATTGAATTTATTCTAGAAGGACATTTCATTTGATAGCTGGGACTTTTGGATTCATTTTGACCCCCTCAGTTCTTTTAGTAAAAATTCACCAAAAAAGAAGTGAGACCCTTATTTTATCATAACAAGCACCATTGGGAATTTTGACTACATCATAGGATCTAATACGTCAAAATTGATGTGTTTACGTAGCTGATTCGCGAAAAATTGACACCAAATAGGCCAGGGACATCTTGGTGAGTGTTTGAGGTTGGTTGGTGCAGGCATAACAAGGTAACCCTCCACGTGCGTGGAAGGCTGCTCATGTGCGCAGAGTGAAAATGGAGAAATCCCCGCATTCGTGTGGCTAGGCCTGCACTCATAGAGGCCTTGGCATGCCAAGTCCCGTATCTGTAGTGCCTTGCTTGCGTCCGCGGAGGCAAGTGATAAGCAGTGATAGCTAGTAAAATGCCATTTTTCGCGAAGGAAAGGGAAAAGTGTTCCAACAACGATAAAATAGCCAATTTATATATTAATTTTTA
Organism: Solanum clarkiae; assembly: GCA_011800125.2. NCBI lineage: Eukaryota > Viridiplantae > Streptophyta > Magnoliopsida > Solanales > Solanaceae > Solanum > Solanum clarkiae. The sequence goes on along the minus strand of JAABOM020069579.1, from coordinate 35,870 downwards.
GTGATTCAAAAAGTTAGATTATACAAAATTTTGCGAGAAACATTGCAAGGACCTCAAATTTAAGCTTTGACACATATTTCGAGATAAGAATCACTATTTTTGTTGAGTGTAGTATCGTAAATTGCCAAAAAATTTAAGTTGCAATATATCGACCGTTTCTTGTCTAAATTAAGTAGAATTTGGATATAGACTGTACCACTTTTCAAGACTTACGTCGTGGTATATTCAAATTATACCGGTTTGGCTTTTTTTTATGAATAAATTGATATAGAAGTTGCTGAACATAAATGTTTTTCAATAAAAATATAATTTAATTTTTGAGATGTGTCTCATTATTCTGAGCCTTATTTTGACATCAATTTTTGGCTACAGACTCAGGCTGACGTAGAGGTTGTTTTATCGGGTTGGTTCAACATTTCAGGTATGAGTGCCATTTTTCCCATTTTAATTGCAATTAACATATTCTCCTTGTTTCTTGAGATATTAGAACCAAAACACCCCTATTTATATTGCAATTCCTATTTTGGACAACTGAGCAACATTTGGAGGAGATCAGGAAGGAAAAAGCTCATGTAGACTGGTCCAATGTACGTGAATCCTCCTCTCAGATAGGCTAGGATTTTCATTTCCCTAGATTGAGTTGAAATGTGTATTGTATGTCATCACGTTGTTGGGATTTATTGAGTCTAGGCTATACTTGATCATTTGAAGCTATGATCACAGTTTTGAGTCCTGTAACAGTTATTTCCGTTATACTAGCTAGTTGTTAGTCCCATTGACGAACTTGTTGGGGTTAAATGTAAGTTTATGCCATGTGACTGGTACTTATGCCTATCTTGATACTTGTTTACCTATGTGAGTGATCTGGTATCAGTGTTATGTAGTACTTTGAGAGGTTGGTAGTCAGCTATATTTGTGGCTATACATTAAGACTATATTGTCATGATTCTGTTTATGCCTTGTACTATGGATTATTGGATCTCCAGATTATGACTCTATCTGGGGAATTGCTCATCTGTTGTACTCCTGACTATATATTGAGGCTCTACCATTGTGAGCCTATTCGTGAGATGGATAATATACTAGAGGTTTAGTTGGATTGTCTATTATTGTTGTGTTTACCAGTTGTCCAGTCTACTATTATTTCCTGGGGACTTTTTATGCTTATTAGATGTCTTGTATGTTGTTGTCCTAGTTACTGTTTATACATATTAGCTAGATGGCTTGTATGTTGTTGTCCTGGTTACTGGTTATACATATCAGCTGGATTGTTATCATTATTCTGAATACCTGGGGCACTTCTAGTTACTTGCTTTGCACAAGCCTTAGCCTAGGCTTAAGCTAGTTCCACCCTATTTGCATTGTTCTAGCCCTATATTGTTATAAATATCATGGTTTTATCTGAGTCGCTGATCTTGGGAGACTAATGGAGCAGTTGACTATACCTGGGTGCGAGTCCCAAATGATTATTCTAAGGTTCGAGTCCCTGATGACTATTCCTATGGTTTGAGTTTAGGATGACACATCATGTGGTTCGAGTTTCGATTGGCCTTTCTTATGTGTTTGAGTCCTAGGTGATGCTCCATATGGTCCGAGTCCTGGGTGGACTTTCCTGTGGTTCGAGTCTTTGGTGACATCTTTGAGGTTCAATTTTGGGATGACTTTTTCGTGGTTCATGACTCAGCTGATTGTTCCTGGGTATAGTACCCAATTGTTTGTCAGACCATTTGGCTCTGGCTGACTTCCCGGACCATAGGATAAATCAAGAAGGGGCTGCGGTCCCTGGGTTATATTTTACGGGTTCGAGTCCCCATGTGGTATTATATGTTGTACTGGTTGAGATCTCATACCATCTGTTACTGATTCCTGTATCTCTCCATGTATTTCATTCACTGTTTGTGCATGGGTGTATCTTCTAATCTATGGGGTAAAGTTGGCATACATGCATAGACACTAGGGCCTTACAACAACATATAACAATATACCTTAACTATGTGACAGTTCTGACATGGTTCCATTTGGGTTTGGTCGATTGGTTCCATAGTATATTGCTTGGTCCTACTCAGTTGGGTCCTCCTGGTGCCACAGTAATATTGGACACTTGGCCGTCGGGTTTTGTCAGTTGGTATCATTGCACCTTGCTTGGGTCTGTTCCATTAGGTTTTCGTGGTCTCCAGACGTACTTATCTTTTGACATGGGTACAGATTGCTAGCACTATAGCATTTTACTATACTTCATGTTTCCATATTTACTGTATTTCACTCAGTCGGTCGATGATGCCTACTGGTACCTTCTATCAATACTTACCCCCTACTTTTCTGCATCTACTTGTGGTGCAGGTCCATGTATGAGTTGTGGCCATTGATTTAAGGGCCTTGTAGATAGTTCAGGAGACTTTAGTAAGCATCAACAGTCTCGTGATATTTTATGGTCTCTTTCTGTTCATTGTCCATCTTTTGTATTTAGACACCGACCTTGTATATTTCTAATTTGGCTTGTATTGGAGGAGCTTATTTTGGTTATGTATATATGTGTATGTATGTATGTATGTATATATTGAGTTTAAAGTAGCTCTGTACAGGTGACTTCCAAGTTCTAGGGTATGTTTTTGTTGGCTTGTTTTGTCGATTGTTAGTCACCACTATGTTTAGTATTCAGGACAGGTACCATGGGTTTTTGATGGCTTGCTTGTAGGTGGGATCCAACAGGTGCCGTTATGACCTGAAAGGTCGAGTTGTGACAAGTTACTATCAGCGCCTTAGGTTCACTGGCCTCATTTGTACAGAGCTACCGTCTATTAGAGTCTTGTGGATGGGTGTAAAGATGTCTGTGACTTATCTTCCGATGGCTAAGGGATACTTAAGAAACCCCATGTTGTTGATTCTGTTCGTACAGTATTGCTAACTTTCTGTCAATATCTTGGAATCTGATTGTTTCGCTCTCTTACAGATATGTCATGCAGGGGTTAGACTTCGAGTAGAGGCAGGGTTGCACCGTCAATCCCCGATAAGGAGCAATACCCAGATCCTATTGAGCAAAGATAGGATGCCCTAGCTCTCCCACAACTAGAGGCACCAGTTCTCTCATAACCCCCAATCGCGTTCGTGGTTACACCTGAAGTACATGCAGCTATCGGGAAGTTGCTAGTGGTACTTGGGAGCATTCAGTGGGGCACAACATCGACATCAATTTCTCTAGCATGTACCCTAGTAGAGCTCACTGCTTTAGATCCTCCGATTGCACAACCAGAATACATAAAGGTCTGGCTAGTCTCAAAATACATAAAACAAATGGGCCAAGAAGCTGAAGGAGACAAAATGATCCAAAAAGGCCAAGTGCTCACCCTGATCTCCGGTGTGGGCTACTACAAGCTTTACCTATCTGCACTGGTGACTAGTGATCAGACCTACATCACAAAATAATGCAGAATGTAATATGAATACCAAATAAAAAAGTACCCAGTAGGTATCATATGTCGACTAAGCAAGGTAGGTAAAAACAATATGAAGACAAAGAATCAAATCTAAACAAAAATATGTTAAAAATATCTATAATAAGAAAAGAGCAGTAATAACGACAGAAAGTCTGGCTATAGGATGTACACTAGGTCACTAGCAACAACCGGTAGGACACACGTGCACAGTTTAAAGTAAAATCCTACCGGACTACTATAAGCCCGCCGAATGCACAGAATAGCTAAACGAAAGTAGTTAAGAGCTAGAGTTCTCCCCGAGTAATATGCTGTAAGGTCCACAAATCTGCAGTATCAGGGCTTCGAACCCCTGATGATCTAAGTGATAAAAATCGCTGACAAGTGGAACCTCATACTCGACGTAAAGATAATAATAAATTGATAAAATCGAGGCCTTGAACCCTAATACCAAGGTGTTGGTAATCTCATAGTAAGGCCTCGAAGCCCAATACTCTAAGCACTCACAACTCTGTAAAAAAAGGCCTTGAACCCCTATGCCTAGTTAAGCAAAACTTTGGAAAAAAGAGGCCTCGATCCCCAATACTCTCACATCAATGGATAAACAAGGTGCCGAATCAAATACTTTCTTCACAGGGCCTAGTAATCACCAAGATTTTCTTTTCATATAACACAAGTCCATAATTACATACACAAGGTTCAAGGCCTTACTGCCATATAGAATGATTCATTAACTCCACTTGAGCTTCAATCAAAACTAATGCAAGCCAATCACGAGGTCTGGAGCATTAACATATTGCAATAGTCAAGAAAGCATGAGGAAATTATGGATAAAGGGGTTCAGCAGTGCACAGTTATTCCGTAGCTAAGGCCTAACTATAGACTCTAGTTTGTTATACCATTCTACAAGGATCTAAGCCCGCTGGAGTGATGTCGGGGCATCTAAAGCAAGTTATTTATCCCAAATTATGTTCTGCATGCAACACTAACTAGAAGTAGGGAATCAACAATGAAACTAGCAAGGCTACCAAGTATTAACAATGATCACATGCTCACAATTACCCTAAGTGCCCGAAAGAAGCCAAACATGTTTTAATTTCTAAGGCTCAGAACAACTAAGCAGCTACCACTGTTCTAACAAGAACACATGCTTACCAGGAATCAATATTCTATGAGAAAAATAGCACATCTGGCAATGGAACAAACTGACAAGGCATACTACTAGTTCACGACTACTTAGTAATATCGGTTGGACTATAACATACACTCTAACACCTGAAATAAGTAAACTAACTACCCCACCAAAATTCCAATCAATTCAAACAAATTTTCACTAACTAGCTCTATTAGAAGAAAGGGAAATCGTGGCCTACCTATAGGATGATCACGCATGCTCCACTTCACTTTACCGAAGTCTTCCCCTTTAGATGGCCTCCAAATGTTGCCACACTTATAAATACAAACCCACAACATTATAATGGTCATTTAGACACTAAGATCACAAGAAACAAAGGTGGATCGATTTCAGGGCCTACAATAAGAAATGTGAGACCCACATTTGAAATTTTAGAGTTAGCCCACAAAATTAGTTCAAATTAACATTCTCAGCCCAATCAACACTATGAAAATCAAATTTGGTTCAGAAAATTAGCACAAACAAACAATTAACTGATATTCAAAAATTAAGCTACAAGGTCAAGAAGTAACACCAAGTATGGATGGAAAAATTATCAGAAGCAACCCACCCATGGCGATCCTCACAAAAAACTACCCAAAATAGACCGAAAATTCTCTGGGAGCAGATAATCACAACTCAAGAAATCATCCTCCAAAAATGCTCTAAAAATCATTCTGAAAATACACATAGCAGTAACTATAATTGCAAAATTTACCTGAAATGAGCCCTTAACTTTCTAATGTCTTCAATGCATTCCCCACAAAATTTTCTTGAATTTAGTCCCTTGAATCATCTAATTTGGTATTAAAATGCTCCAGAAATTGATTTTGAAATGGTTGCATGAATGCTGAAATTTATCCAAAGAGCTAATATAAGAAGCCACATTAATGACCTCTAGGATCATGGTGAACAGTATTCCATGATTGTGGAGCATAGAAAGAATAACCTCTGCGATTGCTGGAGGTCTTTCTATGTTAGCAAAGATCTAGTCAGCCGGACCTCCATAATTGCGGACGCGGCTTTGCATTCGTGAAGGTCACAGAGGGCTGACCTGTGAAATAGCAACCTCTAGCCCATGTCCACGAGGTTGTGGTTCACCTGATCCAGAAAACCTGCTTGAATGCTATGTTTTCAAGTTCTGAAATTCCCAAAAGGGTAATCAAAATTGATCAGGGATGTTGTATGCGTAAACGAACTATGCTACCCTATAAAAAATTAATGTTTCGGATTCACTGGCGCTACAACGCCTTCAAAATGTCTTCGAATGTCCTTATAAAATATGTCTTGCATAATGTATTATCCATATTCTTTTTTGCAAAACCGTGTCCATATTCTAAACCAGGAGGCAAAATTGTGTAAAAAATAGTATCGTACGATTCTTAGGTCAATCTTATCAAAAAATAATTTTTTTCATAAAGTTTTTTATTTCCAAAAGAATTCACGACATCTCCATGTCGCGGAGAGGGTTCATTTTAGTATAAAAGGAACCTAAAATTATTGTAGGGTTAAAACGGGGAAAAAGTTGAATTTCACGCAAAATAGAACTATGGTGAAACAACTCCGCATGGCAAACTTGATTGTTGACAGTTTAAATTTTTCCATAAAATTCTTGCACTAAGTGAGAAAACATTAGTCGTTTCCTTAAGCTTATTTAAGTGATTCTGGGCGATTTTTGTACCAAATCCATCCTATAAATTTCCTTTAACCCCCATATTAACCCTATTCTGTCATAATTCACACATTACAAAAATTCTGTCTCTAAAACTACTTTCAAAAGATTTCTTCTGCTCAAAGTAAGAACTCCATTGAAGACTAGTTCAATCAAAATCCTCCATTTATCTTCAAGTTTTCTAAGTTAATCACTTAAAGTTTGTGAGTTTTCATTCACAGAATCCTTTCTTCTATAAAGCTCCTTCTAAATCCACAATTTTTACCTAAATTCAATTATGTGAATTTTATGGTCTTCTTTACTTCTACTCAATTTCTTCAATTATAATTTAGATCATTTCCATTGATCAATCCTAATATGTGTTCATTACAATTACATGAAATTGATGATATTTTCATTAATTCTCTCAAAGTCTATTTAGGGCTCATGACATCGTAATGGATTTTGTTCAGTTCTCATCCAATTGCATGAATTATTATTCAATTATGATCTATTTACTCAATTAAGCATGGATTATTATCTTAATGCATGATTTTACGTGATTTTATTTCAATTGACTATGAACCCATGCTATGCCCTTATTTCTTACGACTAAGCTATGATTTCCTAAGTATGATTCTAAGTATGAAAGTATGATTTTATGATGGTGATGATGATATGATGATGAAGATTACATAAGACTTTAATATTTATAAAATAATGATAAGATGGGGAGTATACCCACACTATATGTAAAGTTCTGTACATGGACTATTCCTATGATAAGATATGTTTTCATGAGGTCATGATACCTATTTTACAAACTATTAAAATATTATTTTGATAAAGTAGGAATTATGATGATGTCTATGTATATGCGTGATAATATATTCCATGGGATATGACTTAGCACTGAGAGAACCTTGGTAGATTCCATTTTCCTATAACTATGTGCCACCAAGGTGTATAATTATGTGCCTATAGGGCTAGCTAATGGATCCATATAGCTTCTTAATGTGATACTCATTGTGCTAGGATAGAGCCTAAAAGATGGGATCTTTATGTATATGTGATTCTCACTGTTCTAGGACATAGCCTATAAGGTGAGGGCTGGGTCAACCTTAGCAAAGTAGGCTCCTCTTTTACTTGGTGCACTCGAAACTTCGTGATTTATGTAATAGTCCGTATGTTCTTATTGTCGGTTATAGTTTTATTCCATATATGCATGTCTACTAGGCTATGAAATATTTTATGATGCCTCTATCCATGATTTTAAAGGTATATTGTTCACGCATATCTTGTCCTTACTCTATTGATATGTCTATGCATATTGCTATTGTGTATAATGTTTATTGATATATTACATGCTTACATACTTAGTACATTCCAACGTTCTAATGCGTACTCTTCGTCTACATAGTATCACCATATAAGGATGAACGATGATACCACTCCTCACTTTTGTGGTTAAACATTGGACTCTATTTGTGAAGACTTGGTGAGTTCCCATGCTTCAGAGACAAGCCCTTATGTTCTGGATTATGTTGATATTGTTAAAACTTTTGTACTTTATTATCTTGAGGGTGAGCTAGTAGTATGTTCTAGACCCCATCAAGATCTATGATGCAGAGGCATGTTTGGACCTATGTTAATGTAATTCCTTTTAATAGAAAAGGTTGACTTCTATGTTTAGATTGTTGATTAATGGTGAATTTACACTCATTTATGGATATTTTTCTTATGATTTTGTATTGTTAAAATCGAGGCTATTTATGCTTTGAATAATGTATATTTCAGGTACTTATGCTTTACAAAGAGTTTTGCTGGAAAGAATGAAGTTTGGAGCAAAAAGGAGCTTGAAAATAAGAAATAGTATCTGACATGTATTTTTTCTTCGCAAATGTGGTCATTAAACCTGCAAAAATGGAGTAGTAGGAAATTGTATACCATGAACGACGATTAAATAAGCACGTAGCAGAAGGACTGGATGCTTGTGTACCATGAACGTGGGTTGGACAAGCACGGACACGGAGGTCTAATTAATGTTGACCTCCATGAATGCGGAGTGCTAATATCACTAACACCTAGGAAGATTAAAAAATTTTCATTTTTCATCTAAAATTCATATTACATGCATTTTTAACCCTAGGGAGGAGAGGCCAATAGATTATTCATCATCTAGACTAGAACACACTTTAGGATACAGTTATAGTTTTCGGTGAGGAATGAAGGGCAAGTTTTCTATAATTTCTCTTGGGGATTGAAGAGTGTGAACTTCCATTGTAAAATCTTTCACTCATTCTAAATTTCCATGTTTTGTAGTTCATAAATTGTAGACGTAACGAGATTTGAATTTGGATTTGTATGTGAGTGTTGATTTAAACTCTTGCTTTTACACTTGATAATATATTCTTGCAAATTAAATGGGTGATGTCACCAAAGTTACATCTCCTTTATGGAGGATAAAGTGATCACTCACAAGATATAGAACCTAAGCAAGGTTAGAGTCAAACTCACAGGGAATACGTAGACTCACGAGAATCACCAATTTGCAACCCGAATGGTTAACCAACTTAATTCCCTAAGGGGGGGTTGCAATAATCAATGAGGAAAATAAAGCTAAGTATTGCAAGAGAGAAACTAGGGTATTGTGTTCCCTATGATTCTCCAAATCAGTATCACCAAATAACCTAATTCTTTTCTAGTGTATAGCGTGTTAGACGATAATTTAAGTTCACCAAGCCCTTTGGTCAAAGGTGATAGGTGTATTTCACTATGCGACTTGGCCCATCTCAATAGTGTGCATTACTAACCATTACCTATCAGCCCTAGTAAAACCTCCCCTTAGCCTAGTTTGGTTGATTAGACGAGAACACATCAATCGAATCCTATTAATTAATCACTTTTCCTATTCATTGCTATCTTAGTCTAGTCAGTAACACTAGGCGAGTTCTAATGTTATCCACCACAAGAAATTATGCAAAATAAAGAGAGTTAATTAATACATGCATATACACCTTCCGAGAGTTATGAATTATCCAATTTTACTTTGTTAATTCTTCATGGTTCCCACAACCTTAGTTGTGGATTTACTTACTCATGCTAGGTGTAGATGAAAGAAGCATGAACTGAGAAGACATAATTGAACACTGATACAATAATTACTTCACTCCGGCGTCTCCTTAGTCTTCTTGCATCTTTCCAGCCTTTCAAATCGACTAAGCGTCAAGTCTACTTGTGAAGAGAAGAGTCGTCAGGCTATTTTAGAGTGAAGGAAGGTGGGAAGGTGTCTTGTCTTGGCCTATGCCTACTTGGGTCAACACCCTTAAAGTGTTGAATATCATTAGAGTTTGTTTTTAGTATATATCTTTCTTTTATTTAATCATGAGGTTTTTTCTAAGAATATCGTATATAGTATATATAGTATATGTACTTTATTATCTAATAGACTTCTCTCTTTAGTAAGATTTTTCTTTTATTAAGAACAAGCAAATCCAATGTCAATAAGAATAACAAGTGTTCTCAAAGACTCTTTTACAATTTTCTCTCTCAAAATAGCGAGTTCTCTGAGTACTAGGCGAAAACTTATGAAAAATAACCTAAAGGATCTATTTATAACAATTAAATTCAAATCCTAAAAAAATAGGAGAACTAGCCGGCATGTCATATGAAAGGTACTTTACGACCAATATTGACTTCTATGGCCCATAATCGGGGTCTCATACTCAACTGCTGAAATTTTTTATTCAACTCTATGACACCCCTCTATGACTCATAAAGTAGTTTATGACCCGTAAAGGGGGTTTCGCCTGATGACATTCCAACAAGTCCACTTCTCTGATCCTCAGGGCATGAATCCTCTTCTATGACTTACCTGCATGTTCGTAGAATCAACTTCAGGAATCAGCCCCTCACTGAATTCTTCACGAAAGAATCTTACGACCCGTAGAATGGTATATGACCCACAAAGGGTCTCATATAACAACAAAAACTCAGCAACTTCTGTAATTTTTCCCAAAATCATGGCCAACCTGTAATCCTGCAAAGATAAACACAAAAACACATAAAAACAACTAACATCACATTGCGAACACATAAAATTCCATATTTTAAGCATCAAAAGTGTTGTATTTTTGCAGCACATTAACACCCTCAACTTAAAATTATTGCTTGTGGTCAAGCGACAGACTCAATCTATATAGACAATACAGTAACACACAGACCTCAACTCAATGGCATACATCATACACATCTCAGACTCAGATACCCATACCAACTTTTAAAAATAGGATCAGATAGCTATCTAGCAAACCAATGTAAACTGGTGCATGTGACAACACAACTATGACAAGAAAGGTATTATTAACAGACCTCAATAACTAAACAAATAGAGTGCTAACAATGCAATGCAAGTGCCCTCAAAGAAAGAAGTCCCCTATCTTACACTCAATTATGTTTTCATGTTCAACCTTGGGATTATGCAAAAACACTCACTCTTACAAATGACATTCATGCACAATATCTAATACCATAGTTTTGCCCCTACACTCATGACTCAGACCTTCAACTAACTGGACTAGGATCACTTTAGAACCTTTTAGACTTGTAATGTAGACTTAGGGAGCTTTGGTATGATGTTATGAGAAAATAGTGATTAAAGGCCCTCCTTCACACTATATTTTTCTACACTTTTTCCCTACCAACTTTGCTTTTTTCACCTTATTCTCCCTTTCTCCTATTCAAGATTTTATGGGTGCTTTCTTTTAATTTTGTACATCCTTTTGCCTTGGTTTCACACTTCATTTCACTTTTTAGCTCACACTTAGGCATAACTTATTTTTCTTGCACCCAATACATGATTTTTCTTTTTCTCCATATTCCTAACTTACCCCTTTATTTTTGTGTTTCACACTTACACCAACTGCCCTCAACTTACGCTTTTGGCCTATGTTGAGGTGCACAATATCTATTCTCTGAACCAGGGCCACTTTTGGTATCCACCCTCAACTTAGGTTTTTTTCCTCAATCAAGATGCACAATGTTCATTGAAATACCAAGGCCAATTTCAGAATTTTACAACTAACAAGGCTAGGTTAATCAGGTGTTTTCAAGGAAAGGGCACATGTTGGGCTCAAACATTAGGAATAAGGGATATATCATCTATTTGGGTTGGTCATTTTTAGAATAAAGTGGACTTATTTAAGAGTAATGACCTAAGTTCCTTTTCTAATCTAATTAATCTACAATCTAACTTAGAGTAACAAGGCAAGTTCTGAATTGGCACAAAACATATGAATTTGTCAAACTATGCTCACACTCACATGACACTGCATATATTATTAGCGAAAGACTCACAAAACATGATTTTTATCTCAATTTACCCTCACCTATCAGACCAACATCGTGTCACACATAAACATTCATGATTTCTATCTAACTACTAATCAAAATTTTTGTTGGGTATCAATTTTCAAACAAAACACAAAAACACTATATATTCCACAAGTATTGGTACTATATGATGCAAATATTATCTAAACATCCTAAACGTGCCAGTTCAACAGAAATTAAATATCCACTGGAAAACAAACAGACAAGAAAACTCTGGGATAAAATATTGGGGTAGTTATGGACCCAAGCTACTTAAACTTCACTGAGGCCCATAACTACCCACACCTCATCAAAACAGTTGTGCGTTATACCCAATGCACAAAATTTAAGCTAAATCAAACATATAGGGGTCAAAAAACATACCAGAGCACCTAAGCACTACTGTGTGGCTGAGTCAAGCCGCTCTTCTCATACAGAGTATAGTCGATAGTAGTGCATCGGTACAAGAGGTATAGTCGCTAGTAGTGCAATTGGTGCCGCAAGTGTTGTTGTCATGTCATCTCAAAGCTGCTGAATCTCCATCTACAGAGCTGACAAGTCTAAATGCCGAGCCCTGACTAATCTCTGCTGTACTCTCTCCTCAAAAGCGTCAATACAGGTATCCATGATAAAAAGTATGGTCCTAAATAGTAGTAATTGAAAAGCCTAACTCCGAACCTTTGAGTTTGCAATAGCTTCGCAGACCCATGGCCTAATTTTCTAAGTAAGTTGAGTCAACTGTGACTCAGCATATGATAGGTTGTGCGCCAAGGCTTGTATAGATGTGGCGGATATGTAGATTATGCCCATGGTAGTAGCTTACAAAGTCAAGCCCTATGGTACAGGATTAGTAGTTCCGGGTCCCCTCTACATATCTATCCTATGTTGTAGGGGCCTCTCCGTAGTAGCAACAATAGTGGTGGTGTCAGTATGTGAACCCTGAGGTGGTGGCTCTAAGGCGAACATCTGAGGCATAAATGGTGGTTGTGCTCGCCAGAGTGCCATCAGGTTCTCCTCAGCCTTGATCAGGCTGGGATCCAAAGTGTCCTAGCCTCAATTAACTGGTCTAGCTGATGTAATACCTCCACCCTTGATTCTATACTGAGTGGTAGATCAAACATGGGAATGGGATGGAGGTGGACCTCTTCAGTACGGCCTCATGAATCTGCTCAACAATGAGGTAGAATCAGTAAGTATCATAGCCAACTGAGATGCTGGCAATCAAAACCTCATGCTCTGGTATCAGAGTATTATTAGTATAAGTTAGCTAGATGCATGAATGAACAATATCCAACGAAAATTTGGCAGGGAATAAGAGTGAAGCCTTTACAATAGGCTCTAGGTGAGTGGTGAGCTATGCAGGTTCCAGACCCTGCTTAGCAATATATCCAGCCACCCATATCATCAACGTGGATTGTCGCTCTGGATCCTTTATCAGAAGTGGATCCCTCCTCTGTCTCACCCTGTAGTCGAACTCTCCGGTGGATCTGGGGGCAGGAAACTTAGGACCAAATAACATACGACGGATGAAAGTCTCTAATATGTCCACCTGTTGGCCCCTCATTCTTATCTTGGTCAGTCTGGGCTGAGCAAGAGGCTTCTTTCCCTTAGGAAGATTAAGCTAGATAGTGGCTGTGCAGGATCCATAGAACTCCCTCGCCATGGTCGGGGTGTATCATCCAAGTGCAATGGTTAGCCACTAAAGCCTATACAAATTTATTATGTCCTAGAGATCAGGCCAGTGCTGAGTCTTTCTGAGATGACTCGGGGCTCCTTATATGTCAAGCGGGCTGTCTTGTCCTGCTCCATTTATTGTGTGCCTTCTGTATAGATCTCCTTCATTCGCTTGATGCACAACTGGTTACGGAGAGCGTCTGGAGGTGATGACCGAGGTAATGCAGATGATTCTATCTCCGATCTGGCCTCAAAGTTTGCTGTAGAAATGGATTCCTCTCAGGATGGAGTCATCTATGGTAAATCGCTCTTGTCACTGCCTTCCTCGTCAGACTGGGAAGTGCGAGCAATAAGAGCCTGAGAATGCCCAGCTCTGGCAGCGGCTCAGGTCTATGGGCGATCTACGTTAGGATCCGATCTGACATCCAGAACCTCTAGTGAGCCACTCAGCTAAGCAGTCTACTTATCATTCAAAGGCTTATTCCTGAACCTCCTTTACATAGCCTAGATCTTATCACGTTTAGCTTTTGGGGCCATATTACCAGGGGTCGACGATCCCCATTCATGACTCGTAGTTTGATCTATGAATTGTAAAGTTGGCTCGTGGGCTAGGGTGCACGTTTTTCTGCTTACTAGAAATCACTATGAGATAAGGTATGGGTTGTAAAATGTTATGTGGATACTCTTGATGTTATTCTCGGCCAAATTTGCTGACTTTGTCTTGTACTTGGATACTCTTCATAAAATATGTCGTTACCTTATATGCAACCAACCCAATGTCCAAAATTACAATCAAAATACAAGAAAATAAACTACCTATGAATCCAGAAACTGAAAATAAGCCTATAATTATTCTATTACATCAAAAATCTTGGGTTTCCTACCAAGTAGTACCTGATTTATTGTCGCGGCATGACTTGGATATATTGGTTATTCAGACTTCACTCTTCAACTCATCTAGACGCTTCATGGACTAACAGATATTGAAGATGACTTCCTGATCATTCAATCTAAACTTGAGCTAACCAGCCTCCATATCCACTCGTACTCTCCCAGTGACTAGGAACGGTGTTCGTAAGATAATTGGGATGTCAAAGTCAACTTTGCTATCTAGATCACAAAGTCAGCAGGGAATATTGACTTCTCAACTTTGACCAACACATCATATAATATCCCCACATTCTTCTTCACCATATGATCTTCCATCGATAATCGTATACTAGTTGGGGTAGGGGCTCCCAATCCAAGCTTCTTGTAGACTCCAAAGGGCATCAGATTAATGCTGGTACCTGGATCATATAGTACCCTTGCGAACTACAAATATCCAATAGTGTAGGGTATGGTGAAAGAACCAGGATCTTCTCACTTCTGAACCAAGGACCTCGTAGCAATAGCACTACTATGTTGAAGCTTTTGAGAGAGATCCTAACTCCCAGTGCATTTTTTGATGACCAAGTCCTTCACGTACTTACCATACCCTTTCATCTTCTCCAATACCTCGATAAAAGGTATATTGACGAAGAGTTTCTTTAGCATGGAGATAAAGTGCTTGAATTTGCCTTCCTCTTATACTTTTTTGATCCTTTGAGGGAAGGGAGGAGTAGGCCTTGGAATGGGTGTGGCGCATAAGTAGCTTCACTCACCCAGTCCTTGCGACAATCATCTCCTTTATTTATATCCTTAGTTTTAACCATCTCCTTACAAACATCTTCTGCATCAACTGGCACGGTAGGATCAATGATGCTCTTGCCACTCGGGGTAGTAACCACATACACTGCCTGTCATTTTAGGGTTCTAAACTTTTTTTCTAGGCAGTGTACCCCTCTAACGCTGATTGAATTGAGTTGACACTTGACCAAACTATTGTCCCAACTGTTTGAAAGCCACAGATTAAGACTTTATATTTTGATTAATACTTGAAATCTCGGATTTCATGCCCCTTAGATTCTGATCCTGTGTCTTAGCTTTCTTCAACAGGCGATCAAACATCTCCTCATTCCTGAAACTGCTTGTACTTGTGTCGTAGTTGTGTGACGGAACATAAGGACTGTTTTTGAAGCCCTTTTTGTAACCCCAATCTGCATCTCTCTATGGACCCCCATTCCTATCATAATAGCCTCCACGGTTGTCCCTGTAAGCTCCATCTCTACTAAAGTGCGAAACTTGGTATTCTTAAACTTGGTGCCAATTATCCTGATTGGACCCTTGGGCATTAGTTAGGAAAGCGCTTGTGTGATCATCAATAAAGCATGTGTCCTCAACATAGTATGGCTCCTCATACATGCATGTGGAGGTTGATGAGCCACTACATTTACTCTCTTTTGATTCTGCTTCATCATCACCTCTATACCAGTGCGAATTTGAGCAAGCTGTTAAATGATTTCCTCATTAATTCTGGCTTGCTCTGGACCCATACTAACAACACATGAGCTTTTAGTGGAAGCTCTGTATCTCTGCCCCCAAGCACTACCTGTCTTGACCACCCTTTTCATTTGCTCTGCAATCCCTGCAAATGGTTGATCTAAAGACATGCCCCCCATGATTTACAACAAATAAAAGAAAAACAAAGAAACTAAGGATTAAAACTCAAATTACTAATGAATTCCCTAAGTCTAGCCGTATTAACCGGCAATGGCACCAAAATCATGATGTTGCCCATGTTACACCACCTTTTTAGCGAATAAAGTGGTCGCTGTCACGATATAGAACCTAACCAAGGTTAGGGTCAAACCCACATGGAATACGTAGACTCACGGGAATTCACCAATTTGCAATCCGAATGGTTAACCAACTTAATTCCCCAGGGAGGATTGCAATAATCAATTTGAAAAATAAAACTAACTATTACAAGAGTGAAGTCAATAATAGAGAGAAACTAGGGTATTATGTTCCCTATGATTCACCAACTCAGTATCACCAAATAATGTAATTCTTTTCTAGTGTATATCATGCAGGAAGGTAATTTAAGTTCATCAATCCCTTTGGCCCAATGTGACAGGTGAATTTTACTGTGACTTGGTCCATCTCCATAGTGTGTATTGCTAACCATTGCCTATCAATACCAGCCCAACATCCCCTTAGTTTGGTTGATTAACGAGAACACATCAGTCTAATTAATCTCATTTCCTATTCATTACTACCTTGGTCCAGTGAGTAACACTAGGCGGGTTCCAATATTTCTCACCACTAGAAAATATGCAAAATGAAGAGAGTTAATTAATACGTGCCTATACACCTTCAAAGAACTGTGAATCATTCGATTTTTACTTTGTTAGTTCTCCATAGTTCCCACAACTCTAGTTGTGGATTTAGCTACTCATGCTGTGTGTAGATGAAAGAATTATGAATTGACAAGACATAATTGAATACTTACACAATAAATTGAAGAACAAGCAAATCCAATGTCAATTAGAATCACATGCCTGAAGATCAAATTAAATCACAAATGTTCTCTAAGACTCTGTCAAAATAGTGAGTTCTCTGAGTGCTAGGTGAAAACTTATGAAAAACAACCTAAAAGACCTATGTATAATAATTAAATTCAAATCCTAAACAAAATAGAAGAACTGGTCGGCACGTCAAACGAAAGGTACTTTATGGCCTGTATTGACTTCTATAACTCGTAATAGGGGTCTCATAGTTAGCTGTTTGAATTTTGGACTTCTACTCTGTGACACCCCTCTATGACTCGTAAAGTGGTTTACGACCTATAAAGGAGGTTTCGTCGAATAACATTCGAACAAGTCCACTTCTCTGATCCTTAGGGCACGAATCCTCTTCTAGGACTCATAAACTCTTCTACGGCTTGTTTACATGTTCATAGAATAAACTTCAAAAATCAGTCCCTCACTGAAAATCTTCACAAAAACATCCTACGACCCGTAGAAGGTCTTGTGTAACAGCATAAACTAAGCAACTTCTGTATTTTTCGCAAAATCATGGCAAACCTATAATCCTATAAAGATAAACACAAAAAACACATAAAACCAACTAAAATTGTATTGAGAACACAAAAAATCCTAAAGTTTGAAGTAGCAAAAGTGTTGTATTTTTGTAGCACATCAGTGGGTTTCTCCCTTAATTGCTTCAATTATGCTTAATTGATGTATGAGTTCATGCTTCCCGGATCGCCCCATCAATCCTCCTAAGGAGGAGTTTGGTTTCAAACCCAGTTCGAATAGGAGGAGTATGCCGTGCTAATGACTTTCATTTATAATTGATTATTTGAGGTTACGAACTTGAATCTATCATCGATCTTTGGTTATTGCATGTATCCTTGAGTAATTGAAAGTGGAGGTTTTGTGAGATAGTCATGGGTTATTCTAATTTGTTGAATGCCTAGCTTGGGGTTCAATCGACTAAGGTTTTAGAAAGTTTTTCTGTTTAGTTGCATAGTTGTCAATGAGTTCCTAGTGTAATTTGGCATATGAGACTGTATCGGGCTCATATGGAACATTACTTTCATCAGATCGGAGATTGTAGTTACAAACAATCTAATCTACCTATAGGGATTATATGAAGTTATATGTAATAGATTATTCGGGTTCTAATTGATCTACCATTTTCCCATATCCTTTGATCCTTTCTTGACAAATCCTTGGCCTAGGTCCTCATTTCCTTTGTTTTAGTTGGTAGCTTAATCTTCCCTTTTATTGATTATTGTTATATTTATTCTTCAAGTGCAAACTAGTGTCTCATAATCATTAGTAATCTCAATCATCCTTGAATTTCTCCCAGTGGATTCGACCCCGACTCCTCATTGGTTAATTTTGCTAATGACAATTGCCATATCTCTCAATGGTTTTGAGGTATGATTGAGCAACATAAAGAATGACATTGTTGCCAGAGAACGACTACATATTGAGTTGATTTAAGACTGTAGTTTGCTAGTTTTGATTCAATTTATGAATATTTTTTTGTGTGTTGTTTTTATATTTTTGTTACATGGCTATTTTGTGTTGAGGACATGAATGGAGATATTGGTGTTGTGATTCAAGCTTGGCTCATGGACTTGTCTCAAAGGCTTGCAATGGTGTGAAGCTAAGAGACCTATTGCTCAACATGAGGGATAGTTTCCAAAATATGCTCATTGCTCGATGCCATGGGATGCACCAATTCATGCTTGGAGTTGCAACTTTGAAGGACAACGTGAGAAGGAGTATGGGAGTATGTAAGGCTCCCTGTTAAATGGCCAAAAGTCATGAATTGAAGTCTCAAGAAGAAAAGGTGGTGCTTAATGTGGATGAAATTTTAGTGAGTGCATGCCATCCAAGCCAATAATCATCCAAGATTCCAAAATCAAGAAAATGATACTAAAGTTGCAAAAGGAAGCCAAAAAATCATTTATGGTGACTTACGCTCATTAGGAAGTGAGGGTTTCATTTGCTTAAAGACCGAGAATTTTGATGTTCGATCCGAAAAGGGCCTTTTGATGCTCTCACTCATGCCTTCCATATCAAAAAGGGAAAATGATGTAAAGTTAGGTAGGAAATTTAAATTGACAAAATAGGGAGGCAGAATTAGATCTTTGATGGTCTCAACTTGTCCCCATGAATTGATCAGAAGATTGATTTAAAGTTGAGAAAATGATTGATTTCCTTGAAGTGGAAAAACAAAAGGATGATGTATCTAGTGTCGCGCCCCAATGTTAAATTAAGCACTTGATGGGAGGCGACCCATCATTGTTCAAAAACTTTAGATTGTTAGTTTAATTTTGCATTTTGAATTTTTAGTTTACACTTTGAATTTTAATTTTTGCATTTTGGCTAATGCTCATAGTTTTTCAAGTCTTTGGTAGTGGTTTGTACAGGTTTAGAGGCATAAAGTTGATCGACGTCATGACCTAGGCTTAGGACCTAGGAGTGACATGGAAAAATTGAGAGTCCCCAAATAAGCCTCATAGCATCTATATACACATCATCATTTCGAAAGCAGATGATTAATCAATAAACATATAGTTCTAAAGATGGGTAAGTATGACTCATGCTATGGTGATGTCATAGGGATAGGGATTTATATAGATCCACATAGCACATACCACATAAGAACTAAAGGGTAGGGAAGTATGACTCACACTATGGAGATAGAAGGAGCTTAGGACTTTTCAGATTTCCACATCACATCATGAACATATCATCATAACATCAAAAGATAGACGTAATTATAGTTCCATAAGGAAATAGCCTAAAACATCACAATCCTGTACACAGAGTTTACATGATATTTAACAATGCCTCTAAGTCATAGAATAGAGCGGAGTCCAAGACATGTTCCCAACTCACCCTCAAAGTAACGAATTAAAACATCATAACATAAAAGGTAGATAGAAGGTGGTTTGTCCATAGATGATAGAACCTATTACAAGCAACTCTCACAATCCAAGCTAACCATCAAGAGGTAGATATAGATAGTCTCTGGTGCCTACATGGTTTGATCATGTTTGCAAAGAGTATGTGTATTAGTACATTTTAATTTTCTAAGTACGTGGGCATGTAATGCATAAGAACTCATTAAACCTGCATTTCAATATTAGATGACAAGGGCACATATATAGAAAGAAGTATATATAGGAAAGGGTAATATATCAATATGCCATGAAACTCATGATGCATGAATGCCATAATACTTTAAACATTCAGGGATGTGGCGCATGCCGACATATATATACCGACTTCTACAGTCCGTAATCGGGGTTTCATCCATTTTTTGTTGGAAAATTAGACTTTCTCTTTACAACACCCCTTTACGACTCGTAAAGATGGTCACGTTTGATGAACTTCAGAAAGTCTTCATTATCTGATCCTCAGAGCACGAAACCTCTTTTACGACTCATAAAATGTTCTGTGGATCATCTAAATGTTTCTAGAATCAACTTTAGAAACTTAGCCCCTTACTGAAATTCCTTACGAAACCTCTTTACGGCACGTAAAATGATCTATGACCCATGAAGGGTCTCGTGTAATAGCTGAAATCTGCAACTTTTGTACTTTTCTCCCAAAATCATGGCCAACCTATAATCCTGCAAAGATAAATGCAACAACACATAAAAACAACTAACATTGCATTGAGAACATACAAAATTTCAAGTTTTGAGCATCAAAAGTGCTATCTTTTCGCAACACAACACCTTATGTGCCTCCTATTTTGGTAAGGATTTTTCATGAACATAACATAATCATCCATAAAGGTACATAAACATCAACCTTCGTTCGGACCATAGTTATGGGACTTGAGGATTTATATAAGGACCCTTGGGGATACTCCCCCTCACACAAGTTCACTAGGTGCTAAGTCATCATCCCACGAGAATACATATACATATACATGTTCCGAAAGAGGCATAAGTCTTTCTAAAACTTCATCATGCATTCTAAGGCTCGAAGGCCAAATCGTACTCCTTAATCATGCATACTTAGGCCTCTCCTTTTTGTCTAAGAGAAAAACAGAGAATTTTCTGACCAAAATATTTTCTTAAAAAGCCAAATGATATTATAATTCATACTTTTATGCATAGGAATAGCTCATTCATACTTATACATGTTTGTGTAAACACATATAACTGTTCAAAGAGCCATATCATAGTTGTTTTGTGATCACATGTCACATCATAATCATATTTGCTTGTAATCATAGTCATAAATATAATTGGGTCTTAGTCCACAATATAAACTTTATGAAAATCAATGTTAATGCATGCATATACCATGAATGATGAAGAAATAACATGGACAATTAGAGTTCATAATTAGTTAATCATAATATAGTGAAATAATAGCAAATTCTTAAAGCAATCGTCAATTAAAGGATACTTGATTCAACATTTAAAGAGACAACATATTCAAACTATCATAATATATCAATGCAATTCAATATAATAGGGCTTAAATCACTTTAAAAACATCAATTAAATATAGCATAAATCTCAATTTGATCAAATCAACACTAATTTAAAAGATCATATTCAAAGTAATCTTAAAATTCATAAATGAAGGAGTTAGAAATCTCTAGTATCTTCATGATTGAAAGGAATCATGAATCAATCCCATATATCTTAGATAACTAGAAAAATTAAGAAGAAATTTATTAGAGAAGAAGACCCTCCTTGAATTCCCAATTTGAATCTTCAATGTCACACTTGAAAGGAGTTCTTAAAAGATTGAAATTTCTAGAGTTCTAAGTGTAATAAATGAATTTGAATGATGATAAAGGACTATAAGTCTTTTCAGGGGTTTATGATAGATTAGAAAGTCAAAAATGACCATTAAAATAATAACAATTATGAGAAATTCATTAATGAAATGAGCACAAAAAAGTTCCCAAGGGTCCCATGGTAGAGAACCATGGGTTTTACAGAGGATCACAAACTATAAAAGGGTGCATGGTAGGGGTCTTCAAACTAAGGACGTTTCTATTGAAGTCTTCACTGTCCTTTCAGAGGTGCACTGATCGTATAATGGTCTATTCAAATGATCGAAGTTACAAAAAAATAATTTTATACTTAGAATCACATTTTACGAATAGGGCTTCTCAAAAAACCCCACCACAGCTCGTGATAGGTTGGACAAGACCCCACAATGGCTCATGGT
The DNA here is from genome assembly GCA_011800125.2 of Solanum clarkiae. Lineage (NCBI taxonomy): Eukaryota > Viridiplantae > Streptophyta > Magnoliopsida > Solanales > Solanaceae > Solanum > Solanum clarkiae. The sequence goes on along the minus strand of JAABOM020069579.1, from coordinate 13,985 downwards.
GGCTTGTGCAACCTATACAGGGTCTCTTCATGGCTGCCTTAGCAAATTTCTTGTCTTGAAGGCTAGGGCACCTACCAAGAGTCCGTTCCACGGCTAGTGGTGAGAAGCACAGCTCGTGGGATGTGTTCTAGAGGGCCACCAAGCCTAAAATCCCTTCTTAAGCGACACAAAGACATCCACAAGCACCTTATGGATCACAAACCTCCAAAAACATGATTTTAAGCATCGATAATGTCTCACGAGATCTCGATCCTTACAATTGGAGTTGAAGTTTGGGGTGGAAAGGCTTTCAAAAATGCATTTGGGATGCTTTTTGGTCATTTAGACTGCATTTTGGGCTTAAGCATTGCCTAACCAAAAAGGCAGATTGCAAAATTAGGCCTGGACATTGCCTAAATTTACAAAAAGTTGGCCCAGGTTTGACACCTCCTTGTTCTTGATCAAAGTGGATGAGGTCCACGAACGCCATAGTCAATAATAGTATTGATGTATTGCAAATGTGCTTATCTTCATGAGAACACAGAACATTGGAATTTAAAATTTGGTGTGGATGCGCCGGATGTCCACAAATGCAAAGCACTGATGATGCTATGTATTGAAAAGACAAGTCTTTTCAGGCTTGTGCCATTACAAGGAGGAAGAAAGCATGGCAAAGGTAACAAAAATTCAAGCAAATTTTTACACTTCAAATTTTGTAAAGGAAAAATTCAAGCCACTCTTCTTGATCTCTTCTCGACTCTAAATTTCAATGTATATCCTCTCAACATTTTCTCCATTTTTGTTTCTTGGGTAGAAACCTTGTGCAACCATGAAAGCTTTTATTTTTTTTATCCATAATATTATGATTGTATAGCTTTCTATCCCTTTTCTATTTTAGATCTTTTGGCATGAAGTTAGGAATTTTTAGTTCTCTACCTCTTGAATCTTTATGTTGAATTTTTGGTACTTCAAATGAATTTTTGGATTTTGTTATTGTATGATTTCTTGGGTAGTGATCTTATGTTATTGGGGATGATCAGTTAAAATGGTTCTGTGAATGTATGCCTCCCACCTGTTCATTGAAATTCCTTAATGAGGTTTGAAATTTTTGCTAGAATACGTTGTTATCTATGAATGTGGACATAGTTCCACGAACGTGGAGCTATAAAGACTATTGTCTTTGTAAATGTGGTTGTATTTCCACAAATGAGTAGCATTTTGTTTCTAGATCTTCGTTAATGCACCTCATTGGTTGTGAACACAGAGTGGTACAGTGAAATGTCTCAAAATAGTAGCTTCACATAGATACACTTGGACATTTTTGTATCATTTTCTTTGGCCTAAATAGTTCCTAATAGATTGTTTTAAGTGTCTTTGTGATCTTTGATATGTAGGTTTTACTTGTAGGTCCTTTTGGCTAAAAAATGGCACCTGAGCATACACTCTATGAAACCAAGATCCTACCATAGGTACAGGAAGAGGAATATTATGATGCAAGTAGATTCCTACTGGCAAGATGTGCAGGAAAGCATGATGAGTACTTGGGTTGGGCAGTAGTGTAGGAAAAAGGGATTTTCTTAGCTAAACATGAGGAGAAAATGCTAAATTTCTTTGGCCGGCTTTAGGATTCTTGTTGGATGTGCTTCGCCACAGTTGCCACACGACCTCTCCAGTTTGGTCCTTCTAACATTTGGTATCTTTCTTCCTAGATACATTAGATGGATTATTATATCAGACAGCTAGTTACAGATCTCCCCACCGGCCCTTCAGGAGCATCTAGTGATGATGAGCCTATACTTGCTTCAGTTTTTGCTACTTAGAGGGCTATGAATAATCGACTTGAGTATATGAGTTGATGACTGATGTCGCCCAAGTTACATCTCCTTTTTAGAGGATAAAGTGGTTGCTATCAAGATATAGAAACTAAGGTTAGGGTCGATTAGACAAGGAATATGTCGACTCACAAAAATTCACCAATTTGCAATCTGAATAGCTAACCAACTTAATTCCCCAAGGGGGAGTTTGCAATAATAAATAAGAAAATAAAACTAAACTAACAAATACAAGAGAAATCAATATGGAGAGAAACAAGGTGTTGTGTTCTCTATGATTCTCCAACTCAGTATCATCGGATAACCTAATTCTTTTCTAGTGTATAGCATGGATGACGTTAAATTTATGTTTACCAATCCCTTTGGTAAAAGGTGCGAGGTGAATTTTACTACATGACTTGGCCCATCTACATAATGTGCAGTACTAACCATTACCTATTAGTCCTAGTACAACCTCTCCTTGGTCTAGTTTGGTTGACTAGATAAGAACACATCAATTGAATCGTGTCAATGAGTCTTTTTTCCTATTCATTACTACCTTAGTCCAGTCAGTAACACTAGGAGAGTTCTAATATTGGCCACCACTAAAAAATATACAAAACGAAGGGAGGTAAGTAATACATGCACATAAATCTTCAAAGAATTATGAATTATCTAATTTTAATTTGTTAGTTCTTCATGGTTCCCACAACTCCAGTTGTGGATTTAGCTACTCATGCTATGTGTAGATACAATAATTATGAATTGAGAAGACAAATTTAAACACTTACAAAATAGATTTAAGAACAAGCAAATCCAATGTCAATAAGAATCACAAGCTTTAAGATCAAATTCAACCACAAGTGTTCTCAAAGACTCTCTTACAATTTACTCTCTCAAAATAGTGAGTTCTCTGAGTACTAGGCAAAAACTTCTAAAAAATAATATAAAAAACCTATTTATAACAATTTAAATTCAAATCCTTAACACAATAGGAGAATTGGTCGGCACGTCATTCGAAATCACTTTATGGCCCGTACTGACTCCTATGGCCAGTAATTGGGGTGTCGTACTGCGGCTGCTGGAATTTTTGGACTCAACTCTACGATGCCCTCTACGACTCGTAATGTGATTTACGACCCGTAAAGGGGGTTTCATCTAATGACATTCCTAAAAGTCCAAGTCTCTGATCCTCAGAGCAGAAATCCTCTTCTATGACTAGTAAGTCCTTCTACGCCTCATCTGCTTGTTCGTAGAATCAAATTAAAAAATCTGCCCCTTACTGGAAATCTTTATAAAACCACCCTACGGCCCCTAAAGGGTCTCATATAACAGAAAAAACTCAACAACTTCTGTCATTTTTCCACAAAATCATGGCCAACCTGTAATTCTGTGAAGATAAACATATAAAACCAACTAACGTTGTATTGAAAACACACAAATTCCAAGTTTTAAGTGTCAAAAGTATTGTATTTTGGCAGTACATTAACACCCTTAACTAAAAATTGTTACTTTTCCTCAAGAGACAGACTCAATCTATATAGACAATACAGTAACACACAGGCCTCAATCTCATGGCATACATCACATAAATCTAAGACTCAGATACCCACACCAAACTTCAAAACAGGATCAGAGAGCTATCTAGCAAACCAATACAAACTAGTGCATATTACAACACAAATATGAAAAACAAGGTGTTATCAACATTCTACTATCACTGAACAAGTCTAGTGCTAATAATGCAATGCAAGTGCCTTCACAAAAAAAAGTCCCATATCTGACACTTAATGATTTTTTCATGTTTAATCTTGGGACTATGTAAAATCACTCACTCTCACTATAAGTATTCATGCATTTGTCTAATACCACAGGCTTGTCCCTATACTCATGACTCAGACCTTCAACTAACTGGATTAGGATCACTTTAGGACTTTCTTGGCTTATAACATAGGCTCAATGAGCTTTGGCATGATATTATGGGAAATAGTGACTAAAGGCCCTCCTTACCAACTCTGTTATCTTCACATTATTCTCCCTTTTTCCTATTTCAAGCTTTTGTGGGTGCTTTCTTTTAATTTTTCAATTCTTTCCTTGTTTTTACGCTTCATTTTGCTTTTTAGATTACACTAAGGCATCACTTATTTTTCTTGCACCCAATACATGATTTTCCAATTTTTTACACATCACTAACTCACCCATTATTTTTGTGTTTCACCCTTACACTAGTCACCCTCAACTTAGGCTTATAGCCTATGTAGCGCATAATATCCATCCTCTAAACCAGGGCCACTTTGGGTAGCCACCCTTAACTTAGGATTTTGGCCTCAGTTAAGGTGCACCATGTTCAAGGAAGAACCAGAGCCAATTTCAGGTTTTTTCACTAAATAAGGCTCCGCTAATCAGGTGTTTTCAATGAATAGGTACATGTTAGGCTCAAATATTAGGAACAAGGGATTTACCATCGTTTTAGTTGGTCTTTTAGGCTAATGGACTAATTATGAACAATGACCTAAGCTTTTTTCCTAACCTAATTAATCTAAAATCTAACTTAGATTAACAAGACAAGTTTTGAATTAGCACAAAATACAAGAGTCTAACTAATTAAGCTCACACTCACATGGCACAACATACATTATCAACAAAAGATTCTCAGATCATGCTTTCTATCTCCATATACCCTCACTTATCAGAACAGACATTGTCACACACCTAAACATGCATGATTGCAATCTAACTACTAATCAAAATTTTTTATTAGTATGAAACACAAAAGCATGGTACATGCCACAATTATTGATACTATATGATACAAATATTATCTAAACATCCTAAATGTGTCGGTTCAACAAAAAGTACATATCCATAGGGAAAACGATCATGGGATAAAAAATTGGGGTAGTCATGGACCCTAAGCTACTCAGACTTCACTAAGTTCCATAATACCCACACCCCATCGAAAAAAGTGTGCATTGTCCCCAATGCACCAAATTAAAGAAAAATAAACATATAGGGGTCACAAAAAACATACCTGGGCGCCTAAGCGTCTATGTGTCGCTGAGTCTGGTCACCCTCCTCCTACATGGTGGTCTACTCAGCAGTAATGCTCTGTCCGGAGGGACCAGCACCCCTTATTCTCTCACACTCTCCAGCTTGTCGTATATACTCCTCCTGGCTCGATCTCCTCATGACAAGCTCGAGCTCCAACTCTTTTGTCATACTCGCACATGCTCATATCTCATTTGGACCATCATCGTCTATGCGAGGTCTTTTCCCTTAGGAAGGCTGGGTGTGCCCATCAGAGGCAAATAAATTAACCATCGGCACCGAAGGTATAGTCACTGGTAGTGCAACTGGTGCCCAAGTGCTGCTGTCATGTCAGCTCGGAGCTACTGGATCTTTGTCTGCATGGATATCAAATCCAAAGGCCGAACCTTACCCAATCTTCATTGTACCATCTCCTTGATGACGTCAATGCGAGCATCTATAGTAGAGATACGGTCCTGAATAGTAACGACCGTGAATGCCTACATCCGACCCTCCAAATCTGAAATAGCCTGGCGGACCCATGGCCTGATCTATTGAACAAGCTGAGTCAACTATAATTTAGCATGTGCTAACCTTTGCGCCATGTCCTGTAAATATGTAGCAGACACGTGGATCATTCTCGCGGTGGTAGCCTGTGAAGTAGAGGCCTATGGTGCAAGAATAGTAGCGGCGGGTCCCTCTCCCCATCTGCCTCGGACTGTAGGGGCCTATTCTAAATAGCAGCAATAGTAATGGTGTTAGTATATGAACACTCAGGTAGTGGTATGATATGATGTTCACGCTTCAATAAGAAAGTGATGGCTGTTAGCAATTAATCTAACCAAAGGTTAGGGTTGATCCACAGGGAATATGGGGCTTACCTATAGAGATCCACTACCAACCATTTCAAGCATAGATTACAAAAATCTCTAAATGGGGGTTATCTTTGTAATTCAAGAATAAAAATAAAAACTAAACTAACTATGCACGAGGACACTCAAATTTAGGGACAACTTGAGGATTGTGTTCTCCATGATTCATTGACTCAATTACCCTAGACAATATAAATTTAATTGGGAATTCGTATGCAGGATAGTAACTTAGATTCTTCCAGGCCTTTTTTGAAGGTGCAGGTCGAATTTCACCATGGCGCGTGGTCGGCAAGCATGGTGTGCCAGCTACCCGTTACCCATTGTCCCAGTCAACCTCCCCTTGGTCAGGTTTGGTTGATTAGACGAGAACACATCAATCAAATCCTGTCATTTACTTTCCTTTTCCTATTCGTCACTATCTTGGTTGGGATCGTGATAGTAGGCAGAGTTTGGTGTTGGACACCACCAAACAACAACCAAAATGAAGAGAAATAAACAATACACGCAAAACCTCAATAAAGAAATGCACAAAGTCTAGGTTATTTCAAGTCAGCTAGTCATGGTTCCCACAACCCCAAGTGGTAGATGCTTAGCTACTCATAGTTAAGGCAAAATTAACAACAATGCAAATAAATGACATAGTTGAGAGGTTACCCAAAGCAATGAAAAGCAAGAACACCTTCAAGTTGTAAACTACAAGATTGGATTAATGGTGAATGAGTACAATGCGGGTTTTCAATTCCCCAAAAGTGGGTCTTCAAAATTGAAAGATAAAAATTTACTCTAAACCCTTAAAATGCTCCTAGAATATTTACAATGAGCTATGAATGTCGTGTCTCTTCCAAAATAAACCCTCATATAAAGTATTTATAGTGTTTACAAATTTAACCCTAAAAATTACACAGAAAAGACAGCTGGCAGCAGGTACGTTGGACAGGTATGACTCGTAGGGTGACCTACGAGTTGTAATAGGGGTCTCGTAGTTAGCACTTGGCATTTTGGACTTGATTGTTACGACCAACTGTTATGAGTCATTTCTCGAGCTACGACTCGTATGCTCCTCTTGTATTCTAGGCCTTCAACTTTTGGTCCAACATCTTTTCTTTCTAATTATTGCTACGAGTCCACCGTTATGAGTCATAGTGCAACTTACTACTCGTAGGATGGGCTCATAGGATTGACTTCCACTTAGCAGATTTCTGCATTTTTTGGTCTCTGTTTCTTGCTACGAAACACCCTACGACTCGTAGCTTGGGCTATAACTTTTAAGTAACCTCTTCTGTACTATGATTCAGCAAAATCTATAACCTTTCTTCAAAATCATGCCAACCTAACTTTTCTACAAGATCAACACAAAAACACATAAAAATCATAAAAAGTCGCATTAAGAACTCACAAAATCTCTTATTTTGGGAATCAAAAATGTTATTAACACCCTCAACTTAGAATTATTGCTTGTCCTCAAGCGATGACTAAATCTAAGCAAACAATAAGAGTCATAACTATGCTAATGGCATATATATCATTTACTTCAAATCAAGTACCCAACTCTCATTTTCAAAACCAGATTTTAAAGCTACTCAGCAAATCAAAACACAAAGAATTTTTCCGGCAATCCAACTATGACAAGAAAAGGAACATCAACCATCCACAATCACTGGGTTAGTCATATGCTAATTGTGCAATGCAAATGCCCTCACAGAAAAGAAGTCCCTCTTTCTCACTTAAAGTGCATTAAAAATCAGGGACTGTGGAAGCATTCTCACTCTCACAAATGAAATTCCTGCAAAATGACTAACACCATAAGCTTACCATTATACTCAACTTTCGAATTGCTGACAAAATGGATTTGGATCACTTTAGGACTTAATGGCTTGTAACGTAGACTTATGGGGCTTCGGTATGGAATTTTAAGAAAATAGAGACTAAAATCTATCCTTGAACCATGTTTATCAATACTCTTACATTCATAACTCAACAATTTATAATAAACCTGCCCTTATTCTCCTTTTTCAAGCTTTTCCTAGGTGCTTTCTTTCTCTTTTTCAGCCGTGCCTTATATTTTTTGAACTCATTTTTGCTATTCTCTTCAATTTAAGGCAACTTTTCTTTTCTTTTTCTCATCTGACATATGATTTCTTCATTTCTTTCTTTCTTTCCCAACTAACAACCTCACTTTCATTACTTTATCATAACAAGTTCCACCCTCAACTTAGGATTTTAGCCTGAGGTGAGGCACACAATATCTATTCCCCAAACCAGGTCCACTATTTCTATCCACCCTCAACTTAGGCTTTTTTCCTCAATCAAGGATCACATATTTAAGGATAGACTGGACCAATATCAAGGTATTTCAAAAAAATAAGACTGAGCTAGCTAGGTGTCGAGAAAGAACAAGTAGATGAAAAGCTCAAACATTTGGATCAAGGGATCTACTATCACATTTGGTAGGTCATTTAGGCAAAAGTGAGTTCACTAAAAGAATAAAGGTCTAAGATCCTTTCTCAATAAACCATATCTCCGGTCCAATTTTAGAGTAATAAGGCAAGTTCTGAGTCAATACACAATGAATGAATACTACAAAGTAAGCTCATACTCTCATGACATCGCATACATAATCTAATAAACTCACATGTTATGCTTGAAGAATCAACTTGTCTTCGCTTTATCAGAACAAACATTGCCAGATAATCACATGCATGATTGCAAAAATAACCAATAATCTCAAAAATTTTGAGGGTACTGAATTTTCAAAAAAAAACATTTAAAGACTATATATATGCCAAAAGGTAATGTATATTGTATATCTACAAATTTGTCTATACTACCTAAACATGCTGGTTCAACAGAAATTAAATATCTATGAGGTAAAAAAACACAGGCAAGAAAACCTCGGGATCAAAATTTGGGGTAGTTATGGACCCTAAGCTACTCAGACTTCACCAAGATCCATAACTGCCCACACCCCATCGAAAAAGTTGTACATTGTCCTCACTGCACCAAATCAAGAAACAATAGAGAATATAGGGGTAAAATAAAACATACCTTGGGTTGCCTCCCAAGAAGTTCCTGATTTGTTGTTGTGGCTCAACTTAGTCCACTTGGTTACTTAGAGTTCACCAATTTTTCAAACCTTGCTCCTCCAGAGGTTTGCTTTTTCTTCTACCTTGAACTTATGAATGGGACCCCTAATTTCTTTTCCAACTTTCTATCATGCTCGAAGGGGGGTGGTATGAGAATGAGGGAATGAGTACTAGATTTTTCATATTATTTGGAGTAGAGTCTCCCAACCTAGACTTCGCGTAGACCGCAAGGGGCTTCAGATTTATGCTAGCACCAAGAGCACATAGTGCCCTTGCAAACTCTATGTATTTAGTTATGCAGGGTATGGTGGGCATATTCTTCACTGACTCGATGAGAAGGTTGTTGAGGGATAGTTGTTTTAGCATGGAGAGAGATTCCTTGACCTTGCGTTCCTCCCCCCTCTTCTTGAGTCTTTGAGGGAAAGGAGGAGGAGGCCTTGGGACAGGCTTATATTGTTTTGGCGCTTCAACTAATTCATTTACCACATCCTTTCCACACTCGTCTCCTTCAACTACATCCTTATCACACCCACCCGTATCGTTCGTACATTGCCCTTCATCCTTAGAATTTTGCACTGTATCACTAGGCAATGTACCACTTTGATGCTGCTTAAGTAGAGTCAATACCTGACCAAAGTGTTGCTGAAGTTGTTTAATAGCCATGGAATGAGACTCTATCTTTTTTATTAATATTTAGAATTTCTGCTCTCATTCCATGTAGAGTCTCATCCCGTGTCTCGGCCTTCTTCATAGGTGATTAAACATTTCCTCAACTCTGGAGTTGCTTATGCCTGCATCATGTTGGTGTGGTGGAACATAAGGATTACTTTTGGAACTATCTCTACTAATCCACTCGAGGTTTCACCTCCTGTTATTCTCATAATAACCACCCTAGCTATCTCTGTAAGCACATTCTCTTCTGTAGGTCCAGTTCTAGTTTCCCTGAACTTAGCGCCACTGGTCTTGGTTGGACCATTGTGCGTTGGGCTGAAAATCCCACATTTGATCAGTTGAAAACCAAGTGTCCTCCTTATAATATAGTTCTTTGCATATGAGCGTACCTGAAGGCTAATGTTGTGATCAGGGACACTCTGCACATCTTCTCTTTTTTAGTTAACTATGTCCTGGAAAGAAACAAAACAACACAAACAAAAGTAATATATAAGAGAATCTAGTAATTAATATTTGAATTATCTAATAGTGAAATCAAGTTAAGAACCTAGCCGTATTCCCCTAAATGGCGCCATAATTTTGATTTGATGTTCACGCTCCAATAAGAAAGTGGTCGATGTTAGTAATTAACCTAACCAAAGGATAGGGTCGAATCTACAGGGAATACGGGCCTTGACTATAGAGATCCACTACTAATCATTTCAAGCATCGATACTAAAATCTCTAAATGGGGTTTTCTTTGTAATTTAAGAATAAAAATAAAAACTAAATAAACTATGCAAAAAGATACTTAAATTTAGGGACAACTTGGGGATTGTGTTCCCCATAATTTGTTGACTCGATTACCCTGGACAACATAAATTTAATTGGGAATTCACATGCAGGATGGTGCCTTAGGTTCTTCCATCCCTCTTGTGAAGGTGAAGCTTGAATTTCACCATAGCGCGTGGTCGGTAACCATGGTGTGCCCACTAACCATTACCCATTGTCCCAATCATCCTCCCCTTGGTCATGTTTGGTTGATTAGATGAGAATGCATCAATTGAATCTTGTCATTTACTTCCCTTTTCCTATTAGTCACTACCTTGGTCGAGATTATGGTAGTAGGCCGGGTTTGGTGTTGGCGGCCACCAAACAACAATCAAAATGAAAGGAAATAAACAATACATGTAAAACCCCAATCAAAGAAATGCACAAAGTCCAGGTTATTTCAAGTCAACTACTCATGGTTCCCACAACCCCAAGTTGTAGGGCTTAGCTACTCATGGCTATGGCAAAATCAACAATAATGCAAATAAATGACATAGATGATAGGTTACCCTAAGCAATGAAAAGCAAAAATGTAACACCCCATATCTTACAATACTAGTACTATGCAAATGAAATATGATATGACTTTTCAAATTAGCGCCTTTTATAAAAGTCTGTGAATCTCAAATTAGAGGGCGACATGTATGTCTAACGCAGAAGTGGATCGAGTGTAAATAAGTTTTAAGTCAAATTAGAAGATCACGACCCTAAAAAAAGTGAGAGAATTGAGGTGCTTACATGACTTAGGAAGCTAGCAGGTGAGTCACCTACTTGCTTAGCTTAAATTCTCTAGCTAAACAGAGACGAGGCCCGACATCGAATTTGTCCAAGTATGATTATGAATAAAGTTTGTATTAAAGGTGTAACTTTAGCCCATGTTTAGAATCATAAATAGACTATATTTTCAAACCAAGAATAATAGAGAAAGGACTAAAGTATCACAAAACTCACTTGGTGGATTGGGCGAAAATTAACTAAGAGAAAGGGAAAAATGGGCAGCAAAGGACCATCAATTTGGAGCCCCTAAGGCCCAAGTAAAAGGGGAAAATAGTACATTATCACTTGATAAAATAAGTCTTAAAATGATAAAGGTAATTCGGACAAGTGCTCCTTTAAAAGGGGCTTATAATTAGCTTACTAAAGTCATGCAACTTGAACAAAAAATCAGATTGTTTTTCCGAGTTCTCTCTCAATTCTTTATCGACTTTACAAGCAGCCACAAGAGACTTTTGGGCTTCTTGGATAAGCCCAATACCTTGAGGGTAAAGGTAAGTAAGAATACTTATGTGTTAAGTATGGTTTTTCTATGTAAAACAAGAGGCTAAGCTGTTTATACCTTTGCTAAAATTGTTGGACAACATGTGTTCCAAACGTTGTTGTACATTTTTCTTGTTTATTTGGAAACTTTTCTCTTTTTGGTTGGATTTATTATAAAGGGAGGCTACTTTGTTAATGTACATTTATTCTATAATGATGTATAAAAGTTTCTGCACTGTTTTTACAGTCCGCAATAGTGAGTTCTTATGTGATATTGTAATTGTGCTCATAATAGGAACTTCTGGGCTGATTGATTGAGGACTATGGTTCAATTGATACACCTATTTTGAGGATTGGTTTTATGTGTATACATGGTGGGTACTGTTTGGTTATAGTTGGAACAGGTTTGGAACTGTCGACGTCGAAATGTAGTGAAGAGATGTAACGTTATGCCGTCTATTTGTATGTTACATAGAATTGTTATGTGTTGTGCTTTGTGGGATCTTGTAAGACTGTTATGGCACTAAAATAGGATGCACATGATATGTATATGAGAGTGTGTATTAGAAAACATGAGTAGGGGCGGAAAGGTTGAAAGAATACGCTCAGGTTTATAATTATGCGCTTGTTACCCGTATGTTATTTTTTTTAATGAGATTGGGTTGCCAAGATATATCTATTAGCTGCTAATGCTAGTTTTATCATCTACTATATTGTAGATAAATATTTGAAGGAGGGGAAGGTTATCTCGAGGTAATAGCGAGGTCGTACAGCGAGGTATGTAAGGCTACTTGATTTCGTATTATTTGGCATGAAATATATATCCCTCCTTGGCACATAAAGACACTTACAAACTCTGACACAACTACTAACCGTGTCTCAATTCTTTCACATGATCATATGCTCCCATATATAGTCACCTTTAAATCTGCATACATACTTGGATACCAATATACACGAGTTCGTTCTACTAAGTAAAGTTTATATGTTGTTCTAACTCCTATACATTTCATTATTTGTGTAACCTATTCCTTTCATTGTGGTGTTGTCTTCTGTGATTATTTACATGTCATATGTTGTATCTACAGTCCTACAACTCCAATAATACGACCACCAAAAGAATCATCTCAAAGATAATTGAAAGATAAAGTAAAGTATATTGCTTGTTGATGGGTGATAACCTGAGGGGTAGAAGAATCACCTAACCAGGGTCGATCCTATCACGGGGGGTAGCCCAAGGGGTGAAAGGAAAAGCCTAGCCAAGGTCAATCCTGATATAGATTTACCACTGATCAGCTGGTCATTTGTATTACGTGTTGTGCACAGATTATACAGTAAAGGTAAAGTAATAAAGAGAACATAAAGTACATGATCCCACAGTATAACTAAAGGTGGTCTCTTATCCTACACCAGTGCATAGTTTCATTTGAGTTATTACTTCATATACAGTATTTCCTACCATACATATTCAGTATATTATCTCATACTGACATACCTTACGGGGGACCTGCATTTCATGCTGCAGGTATAGGTGCTAGTAGATCTCCCCTGTAGGAGTGCAGGATATCCAACTGTTGTTACCAATCTCCAGGTTGCTTTAGAGCTTTATGTGTCTAGAGCTTATATTTTTGTACTATATATTTAGTCAAGGCGGGGCCTGTCCCGACCCTTATTAGATACTTTTCCTTATCTAGAGGGTTTCTAGACTATGTAAATTAAAGCATGGTCATGTCTCGTACTTTAGACACTGTGGCCCCAATGGCATAGTCATATGCATTTCCTTTTGGCTTGTTATTACTGTTTACTTTCTTAAAGTCATGTTGAATTTTGAAAACCCTTATAATATGTATAGAAAGAGCATAGGTACAGGTTGGTTCTCCTGGGCCTTATTGGCAACAAGTGCCAGTCCGCCTTTATGGGACTTTGAGCGTGATAAAAAACACCTTTTAGTTGAAAACCACAAGCTTGGATTAATATCACATGAGTATAGTGCAGGTTTTTAATTACCCAAAAGTGGGTCTTCAAAATTGAAAGATAAAAATCTACTCTAAACCCTAAAATTGCTCCTAGAATATTTACAAGTAGCTGTGAATGTCGGGTCTCTTCCAAAATAAACCCTCACATAAAGTATATATAGTGTTTACAAATTTAACCCTAAATATTACACAAAAAAGACAGCTGGTAGCAGGTACTTCGGACAGATATGACCCGTAGGGTGACCTACGAGTCGTAATTAGGGTCTCATAGTCTAGGACTTCAGTTTTTGGTCCAATATTTTGTCTCTCTGATTCTTGCTACGAGTCTACTTGTCACGACCCGTCCCATGGACCGTGACTGGTGCCGATAAGACACCCAAACGGCATCAAACTGGGTTCCCCATCTTATATGTTACACATCTTTGTCAAAATTTCGGCAGAGTTTCCTCTGTTTTACTGACTAACCTCACCTGCAAGTTAAAAGCCAACAGCTTCCCA
>JAABOM020069555.1:0-37703 GCA_011800125.2 Solanum clarkiae | reverse complement strand
AATAATGAAATGCGTATGTAATGGAACAACTCGTGAACTTTATTTAGTAACAAGAACCCATGTAACTTGGTATCCAATCATGTACGCAGATTTGAAGGTGACTATATATGAAATCATATGAATATGTCAAAGAGTGGAGACACGATTAATAGTTGTGTCGGAGTTGGCAAGTGCCTTTAGTATGCCAAGGAAGAATCTAGATTTCATTCCAAGTAATATGAAATGAAGTAGCCTTACATACATCGCTGTACGACCTCGTTATTACATCGAGATAACCTTCCCTTCCTCAAAATATTTATCTACAACATAGTACTTGATAAAACTAGCATTAGCAGCCAATAGATACATCTTGGCAGCCCAATCAAATAAAAAACAACACATGGGCAGCAAGCGGGTATTTATAAACCTAAGCATATTCTTTCATCCATTCTACCCCTAATCATATTTTCTAACACACATTCACATGTACACATCATTTGTAGCCTTTTTTACTGCCATAACAGTCTTATAACATCCCACTAAGCACAATACATAACAATTCTACAGAACCAACAAATGGACAACATAATGTTACCTCCCTTCGCTACATTTCGACATCGACAATTCCAAACCTGTTTCAACTCTAACCAAACTATTCCAACAACATTTATACATAAAAACAGCCTTGAACCATCCTAAAAATAGAAAAAAATTTGTCATTAATGACGTGAGGCAATAGTCTTCCATCCAACAGCCTACAAGTTCATACAAAGAACACAATTGCAATATCATATAAGGACTCAATTTTGTGGACTGTAAAAGTGGTGAAGTGGCCTGGATAAATAAGTATTACTTCATAATATAGCCAAACAAGTATAGAAAATCCTCTTAATTAACAAGAAAAATGTATAACAGTTCTTAGAATACAATCTTTCCAGAATTTCCAGCACAACATACTAGCACATACTTCTTGTTTTTCATGAAAAAATCATACTAAATACACAACTATAATTGCTTACCTTTGCCTTCAAGATTCAGCCTTCCTTCAAGAACCCTAAAGGGTTATGTTAGCTGCTTTGTAAAGTGAAGTAAGGAAAGAAAGAAAAGTCTTTAGGAAGCTGAAATTTTTCTCCAAAGTGAAATGACTCAAGGGCTGTTTTGAGCCCTTTATAAAGGGTCTTTTGGCTGACATACTCTTGGAATTCTGACCACCTAATACCATATATTATTAAGATGGTTATACAGCAGCTTGGCCCTTACACTTTGGCCTAAATAGGTCTCCAAGTTGATGGGCTTTGGCTGCGCATTTTCCAAACTTCTATTCACTGGGTTTGGGCCCAAATGGTAAGTGTGTTGTGATGTACTTGGGCTCTTCTTATATTCTTCTTGGACTGAAAACAAAGTTTATTTATGATGCTAAACTTAGGCTAAATTTACACCCTTAACATAGACTTTATTCATAATCGAACTTGGACAAATCCGACGTCGGGCCTCATCTCCATTTAGCTAGCAATTAAGCTAAGCAAGTAGGTGACTCACTTGCTAGCTTCCTAAGTCCTACAAGCACCTCAATTCTCTTACTTCATTCAAGGCCATGATCTCCTCAATTTGACATAAAACATGTATACTCTCGACCCTCTTAAGCGTTAGACGCACATATCCCCCTATAACATAAGATTTGAGCATTTTTAAAATTGGGCTCTAATTCGACCAGACCATATCATGTTTCATTTGCATAGTACCAATATTGTAAGGTATGGGGTGTTACAATAAACACATCAAAAAATTCAGACAGATAGCAGATTGTTGTGATGCTTATATGAGTAACTGTGCCCACCAAGTGTTATATAAAGAAAACATACTTGACCACCAGTATCAGAATCCCGACCAAGATCCATGTTTTCTCCTCTTATCAAGCTATGAAGACAGCAAGCAAGGTTTGTATTAGCCAGAACTAATTACATATATTAATTACAAAATATATTTAAAGAAAAAATCTCTGGAACTGAGAAAAATAATACCTGATTAACACAATATAAAGCTTCTTTTCCATGTATTGATCAGCCCAATTTGCCATCGCATCCACAGAGATGACCCAGGACATTCTTCCTTGGACACTATCAATAAAAGCTGAGAGGTCAACAACAGTGTCTATATTTTCTCCATCTGATAAGTCGGACATATAAACAGTTGCTTCTCTATGTTCCCTTTCACGTTCACGATGCTTTCTCGCCACACGATGAGCGTCTTCCCGTTCAAGCTACAAGCATCATAGCAAGGGCACACATTACCTTGTGGTTGAAGCAATTATACAATGTTAGATTGAGCATGTCTCAGTAACGAAGGACATAGAAAATAACTAGAGAAAATAGCAGCAACAGAGCACTACTACCATCCAGTGTAATTTGCAAGTTGAAAACTATCCTAGCAACTCAATACTTTTTATTGATTTGAGATTATGAATGTACAATTCTTAACACTTTGTCGAGGGAAGCAATTGGACAAAAACATGTTATTACTTTTTCCTTCTGAAACCTGAATGGACTTTGCACAAAATAAAGATTCCATACAATTGGCATGAAATTTGCATGATTAATATTCTTGCTATTACTATGGATTTAATTTGAAAAGTTCCATATTCATCAGAAATATTACAAACAAAGTTTTAAATAAAATATAATGTGCTAGAGTGCTGTCAAAAATAGGATTCGATAAACTCTGCAATAAACTTTAAACAACATAATTTTTACATTACAAGAGATTAACCATCATTAGTTGAAGGTTTGAAGTTGTTAAAGTAGGCTAGAATAGAGAAGAGATGAAAGAACTGACGCAGCAGAAGAACTACCTTTTTAATTGATATTGCACCGTACATATAATACTTAAAAAAGACCTAACTGATTCACTAAAAAAGTCCTAAATAATAGGAAAACATGGCTAACAACTACTTGACTAAGTCTTATTAAAAAAAGACAGTAATGAAGAGGTTACTGTAGTTTTCAAAAGAAAATTCCTAACTCTCCTCCTTGCTTTGAGAACTCCAAACTCCAATTTTCTGTTTGAGAAGCTCAAATTTGCTTACTACTAAAGGCTTCGTGAACAGGTTTGCTTGCAGGTTTTCAGACTTGCAGTAGACTAGAGTCACTTCTCCCTTTTGCTGCACACTTATCTTAGGAAATAAAAAACTTGATGTTGAAATGTTTAGTCTTCTTCTGAAACACCGGATTGTTTAAGATAGCAATAATTGCCTGGTTGTTGACAAGAATAACAATACTTACCTTATGTTCCAAATGTAAATCACACATGATCTTTCTAAGCCGCAGGACTTTGTTTACTACTTCATTTGTTGCTATGATCTCAGCTTTTGCAGTAGAATGTGCAACAATTTCCTATTTCTTGGATGACCATGAGAAGATTCTTGAACATAAGCTGAAACAATGGCCGGAAGTACATCTCATATCATCTACTGATCCAGCCCAATCATTCTCTAAGAATCTAAGCAACTTGAAGATTTGGCACTTCTCAAACTTTACACCATAGTCAACAGTACCTTTAACGTATCTTAATATTCTTTTTACTGCTCTCAAATGTGTTTCACTTAACACAATTCATGAAACAAGATAAGAGACTTATAACAAAATAGAATATCAGTCCTTGTTGTAGTGAGATATATTATCCAATAAAGCTTCTATAATAACCTTTATCAACTTTTCGGCTCCATCTTCTTTACAAAGCTTCTCTTTTGACTTATTGGCGTGCTCATTGACTTGCATTCCTACATTTGAAATTTTTATAGAATTTCCTTTACATATTTCTTTTGGCAAATGAACACTTCACATTTTCTTTGCTTAATCTCCATTCCCAGAAAATAGGCTATAGGACCAAGATCTGTCATTTCAAAAACTTGCATCATTTCTTCCATAAACTCTTTAATCAGCCTTACGTTATTTCCTGTTACCTGAAGATCATCAACATAAAGAGAAATAATAAGGATATCATTATCTTTTTATGTTTTACATACAAAGTGGACTCGGATAAACTTTTTTCAAAACCCAAGCTTAACGAATGATCATCTATTCTGCTATACCAAGCTGTTGTCGCTTGTTTTAGGCCAAGATCCTTTTTTAGCAAATAGACCTTATCCTCATCACTTTGTTTCACAAGTCTTGATGGTTGCGCGAAGTATATTTCCTCCTATAGATTGTCATTTAAGAAGGCTGATTTTACATTGAGTTGGAACACCTTCCATTCTATTTGTGCTGCTATTACGAGTAACAATCTGATTGTATCTAATCTTGCAATAGGAGAAAAAGTGTTAGAGTGATAAACACTATAAATTTATGCACACCATTTTAACTACAAGACTGGCCATTTATTTTTTGATAAAGTATCTGTGTTTACCTTTGTTCTGAAGACCCATCTCACACCAATCACTTTTCTGTCTTCAGGTTTGTCAACTAATACCCATGTTTTATATTTCTCAATCATTGAAATCTCATCCTCCATCGCTTTCTTCCACTTTGGGTCTTGAAGAGCTTCTACTAGTCCAGCAAGTTCATACATGGTGACGTTACAACTCAAATAATTGTCTGACAAGAGCTTTATCCCTTTGAATGGATGATCATCTTCTAGTTCTTGCTGCCATGGTTCAGTTTCTTGCTCTTTAGGAGGACTGATGATTGCTTCCAGTGAGAAATTTCCTAGTTTTTGAGAATTATTCCAGTTCCATTGTTCGTTCTCACTAAAATAGACATCTCTGGTGATTGTCATTTTTCCTGTTTGAGGATGATAGACCTTGTGAGCTTTAGAAACACTACTCTAACCTATGAAGATGCATGTAGTTGCCTTCGTTTCAAGTTTGTCACGCTTAACTTGAGAAATGTGAACAAAACACGTACAACCAAACTACATTAAGAAAACTTAGAGAAGGTTTAAATCCGTACCAAGCTTCAAATGGTGTTTTTATTCCAAAACCTTTGTTGGAAGTCGATTTTGCACAAACATTGTAGTATTTGCAACCTTTGTCCAAAATATTTTGGGCAACTCCTTTTCATGCAACATACCTCTAGCCATCTCCACTATCCATCTCTTTCTTCTTTCACTAACACCGTTTTGTTCTGGTGTGTATGGTGTTGTGAGCTGGTGCACTATACAAGCCTCTTCGCAAGGTGAGTTAAATTCTGCTGAGGTATATTTTTTCCATTATCAGACCTTATCGCTTGAATTTTACAACCACTTTGATTTTCCACCAATTTCTTGAATTTCAAGAATACACCACCAACTTCTGACTTGAATTTCAAAAAAAAAATCCAACACATTCTTGTAAAATCATAAATAAAAAGAATGTAGTAGATGCTACCTTGTAGTGATGGAGTTCTTTGAGTATCTACAACATCTGTATGAACCAACTATAGCTTGTGTGAGGCTCTCCGAGTTGATTTAGGGAATGACTTCCTGTGTTGTTTACCAAATTAGCAGGCAGGACAATCTGTGGAATTTGCTTCCAAATCAAGTAGGTTCTCCACCAATTTTATCTTTTTCATCTTGACAAGCCCTTGATGATAATAGTGTCCAGGTCTTTTGTGCCATAACTCAACAACATTTGCTCTTGCCAAATACACCATTTGCTCTTCTTCAGATGGATCTAATGAGAAACTTCTTCCTCTCATTTCAACTTTAAACAAGTCCTATCCTGAGGGTTATTTGATCAAGCAATATTTATCTTTGAAATAAAGTTTGAAACCCCTTTCTATTAATTGACCAACACTGAATAAGTTTTGATCTAAGTCATGTACATAAAAATATCAGCTATTATTTTAGTACCTGCTTGTGTCTCAACTACAATTGTTCCCATTCCTTTTGCTAGAATGTAACTGCCATGGCCTATTCTAACCTTTGTAATTCTAGTGGGTCTTAATTCTTTGAAAAGACCATTATCATGCATTATGTGGTTTGTGTACCGGCTATCAATCGGCCATGACTCATCTGAAATATTGCTTGCAAAACATGATGCAACAAAGATTTGATCCTCCTCTAGTTCATTAACAACCCGAGCATCTACATCTTGCTGCTTGGTATTGTTCTTACATATGATTGCTTTATGCCCAGACTGATTGCACTTCCTGCACTTTGTATCAGGCCTTTTCCAGAACTTGAAAGGTGCATGTCCGAGCTTGCCACAATGCTTACAAGGAGAATAGTTTCTTTTGAAGCTACCTATCTCATTTTTGCTGTTGAATGATGCACTTTCTCCATTAGTTGATTGGTACTTCTTGTTCTTCTTCTTCTTATTTTGTCCATTATCTTGATGCTTGGCAGGTAGGGCTCCTTCAACAACTCCTTCTTGTCTCATAACATGTCGTTGCTCTTGTTCTTGAAAAGCACTTAAGAGCTCTACTAGTGTAATTTTGGAAAAGTTCTTAGTATTTTCTAATGTTTTAATGGTTGCTTCAAATCTCTGAGGTACTTATACAAGAATTTTCTAAATGATCCTTGAATCATTAAAAGTGGAACCGAACAATCTGTTATGATTTTCTATATTAAGAAGTCGATCAAAGTACTCCTTTATGGTTTCACTTTCCTTCATCCTCTGGGATTCAAATTCACATGCCAAATTCAGCACTTGCATCCCTCGAATCCTTTCATCCCCTTCATGTTCAGTCATGAGATAATCACATACCTCTTTCGCTGACTTCAGAGACATGATATGGGTGAAGACAGTGGATGACACTACAGAAAACGAGCATGCCTTTGCCTTTGATTTTCTGATTTTCCTCTCCTGATGACTTTTATTTATTCCATCGTGGGATTGGTTAGCAGGGTCTCATATTCATCTTCTACAGCCTCACAGAGATCCAAAGATTCCAGATATGTCTGTATTCTAACAGCTCAGATTAGATAATTTTCTCCACCAAATCTTTGTGGTGCCATTGAAGAAAAACTTGTTTCTCCATTCATGGTGTTCATCAAATCTGATTGTGGCACACATGTCTCTTAAGAAATAGGGATCTGATACCAAGTTGAAGGTTTGAAGTTGTTAAAGTAGGCTAGAATAGTGATGAGATGAAAGAAGAATTGATGGAGCAGAAGAACTACCTTTTTTTTATTGATGTTGCAGCGTACATATAAGACTTAAAAAAGAGACCTAATTGATTCACTAGATCAGTCCTAAATAATAGGAAAACATGGCTAACAACTACTTGACTAAGTCTTATTAAAAAGAGACAGTAAAAAAAATAAGTTACTGCAGCTTTCAGAAGCAAATCCCTAACAGACTTCATGTCAAAAACTCATTGAAAGAAAAGAACATAAATTGAAAGGTGATGCAATTATGTGAAGTCAAGGAACTATTAAAACACACTAATGAAGTCAAACTTTTTGAATGAAAAATAAACAAAAACATCAACCCAAAGTACAACCCAGGGATATATATTCCCGAGAACTTGTTTCTTCTTGCGACTCAAATTCCATATTCTCCAGCACAAGTTTTCCAATTTTGTATTCCTCTCCTATGAATCACGAATTGACGAAGCCTGTGACATATTTCCAAGAGATGTGCTTAATGCTCATTTCAATGCATATCTAATACATTTAGACCATTCAAAAACAAAGAAACAACAACAACAAACCCCATTAACATCCCAAAAAGTGAGGTCAGCAGAGGGTAGAGTTTAAGCATACCTTACAAATACCTCACCGAGGTAGAGAGATGGTTTTTGAAAGAACCTTAACTCAAGCTAATCAAAGAAGCAATTAAGAGAAAAATAGGACAGCGAATAACAAAGTAGTGTGGAGAATATATGAAAGAAACCCTAACATTACCAGCAAGGTGCAATCATCCAAACATGCTAAACCACAGATTATAATCTGAAACCCAAAGCCTAAGACTACATGAATATGTTAATACTAACCTTCTACCATCAATTTGTATCACCATTTCCCCATCTTTTATCCTTTTGAGTTAGACACATTTCAAGAGGAAACATTGAAACCAACTTCAAGACGATGAAACTAAACAAAATTGAGAAAGGAAAAGGGGGACAATAACTAGCAAAGCAAAAAAAGATGGATCACCCTGATTAAACAAAAACCTCTCATCTATTCCATAGAATTTACTTTAATTTTACTTCCATGTTTCCAATTTCCTCTTGAATCTTTAAAAACCTAATCAAACTAATGAGGAATTTCCTATGTGATAGAATGGAATTAAAATAAGAGGATCACTTGGTTAAATGAATATGGTCATACCTGTGATTATAGATGAAGGATTGGGCAATTCGAAGAGTGAAACACCCTCTAGACCATGGACTCAGTCAGCTGAATACAAATAAGGCCTAAATTGTACAATAAATGTATAAGACTGGATCATAGTGCGAATAAATGCTGGTAAAAATAATAGAATAGTAAGGATGATATAGAGGAGAAGGAAAAATGAAAGGTAACCTGAAGGAAAGAATCAGAAGGACGAAATTTCCTTAATAGAAGTGGATTCATGTACAAGCTAAAGAGAAAGATAAACACTGGTAGGGGAGAAAAAAGGAGATAAGTTAGTTGGTGTAATTGAAGGAGTTCAGACATCTCTAGGGCAGAGAGATGAGAAGCATGTCAAGGAGACATATCGTAGTGAGAATCCCCAGGATACGACATTTATACATGGAATATAAGGAGCATTAACCAAGGCCATAAATTGAAGGAGTTGAACCACTTTCTCATAAAATATAGTATAAATATTATTGGGCACCTGGTAACTCAAGTTATACAACCTAGAGCTCCACTAATTATGAGAAAGACATGTCAGGAATGGAATACTTATCGCAATTATCTTGAAGAACCCAAGGGAAAAATTTGAATGCTTTTGAAACCATATTTGTAACTACAAATCATTGAAGAGAAAAGGCATATATCATTGTTTAGTTGAGGACCCTAGAGCCCAAATCACTCCTGTTAGAGATATTGGATGGCACTTCACTTGGTCTAGCAGGTAGAATATGGAGAAGCAGTGTCTAAGTAAGATTCATTATGCTTTTCGTAACCTGCAAATGCAATGGCTACAGCATTTGGGACATGTGGAGGCAGAGTACCTTCACCTATCACTATCTTTCATAAAATGCTCCAAGCAACAAAACCTACACCCAAGACCATTCAGATTCTATCCAAGATTTACAAAAGTATTGGAGACCACTTAGGGGCATCATGATCCATAGAGCATACATAAGAGAGATTAAAGAGGTTTAAGCTGCGAGTGAAGGAAATGAATGAATGCTTGGAATTCTATAGACAAAACCTTAGCTTGGCCAAGGAAAACTTTACAATCATACAAGAAAAAAATTCAAGTGAAGCTCTTTTGACAGACACTGTTTGATCATGAGAAACAATTATTGATAGAAATTCAAAAAAGGAGTAATATTAAAGAGTAGTTATTGAGGAAGAAAGCTAGAGCAATGTGGATTCCACCACCAAGTATTTTCATACTCAATGGAGGATCAGCACAAGCCGTAATGCAATTTCTTCAATATACACTGAAACAGGTATAAAACTTACAAACCCTACTCAGATTGAAACTAAATTTATTCTGCATTTAAGGGTTGATGGGGACTGGAGCAACTTGAATTCCATGCCTGAATACATTGGTGGTGAAATCAGGGGCATGACTCAGTGTACAATAACAAAGGTAACTTATTCAAGAGGTGACTGACAATGAGATATTGAAGGCAGAAAAGGCAATTCCTAATGAGAAGGCCCCAGGTGTAGGTGGGTTCCTTGTGGCATTCTTTACTAAGAATTGGAAAATGGTACACAAAGGGGTTATTGTTATGTTACTAGTAACTTGTGTCCTACTATTAACACAATTGTTGTTACTTTCATCCCTAAGGTTCTTGCTCCTTCAAAGGTTGAAGGTATTAGTCCTATAGCGTTTTGTTCCACACTGTCTAAAATCATATCCAAGGTGCTAACTAGAAGGCTCAAGACTGTCATATCTACTTTAGAAAGACATTCACAATCAACTTTTATGGAATGAAGAAGCACTGTGGAAAACATTCAGTGCAGTCATGAGAACTTTAAAAAGCTACTCCAGGAAGTGAATATCTCAGAAATGTGTTATTGTTAAAAAAATATATAGTCACAGGTAGAGATATTTAGGGATCCTAAAGATATTTAGGTATCTTTTCTAATTTTATTTTCTTACACAAATTTACTTGTACACCTAGCTCTTATTCTTGGAATAATACTACAAGGATATTGATACATTGGCTCTGTATTTTTACATGGTATAATAGAGGGCTACCCTTCCTCCTCTGATTCACGATACTCCAAAATTCGGTAATCAGAAGAGAAGAGCATGAGACTCACACTCCAGCAAATCTGCTAGGGATATTTTAAATCTTGAAGCGAGTGAAGGTGTATGTGTGGATCTATCTTAGTCTAGCTTTCTGTACCAATGTTGTCTTGATATTTATGAATAATTTGTGGTTGTCCTCTAATCATTAGACCATATTTTTGAGAAGAGAATCCTTGAATTCGAAGTTGAGCACTCTCTTTGGTCTTGCTTGACACTTCTCTATTTATTGCTATTTACTCTTTCATTCTAGATTTCTAGTATATGATTAAGGCTTTCTGCGAAGTGCAACAGTAAGTTGAATGTCTGCTCAATAATTTGTCAACTTGGTATTGATTTGGAGGTTATGACGGCCTGCTTATTTGGGAAATTGTGGTAGATTGCAATTTCGAGTTCTGTTGCCAATCTTTTGACTTTGTTTACCCGTTAGTTACAATTTATCTTTCTTTTGTGATTATAGTGAGACTTTAAGATATAGCCTACTTGCGATATTCTATTGGTTTCAACATCAACTTGTTTTGATACAGAGAGCAGTTTTTTTGAAAAAAAATGATTGATCAGGCAAAGGTCGGTGCTGCTCTGAGTCTATTATTTGACAAAACTATTTTTATTTCAGTTGAAGAGTTCATTAAATTTTCTCAATATGAGGAATCCTCAATTCAGCCAATGCTTTTGCCAAGCTATATAAAGCATGTCTTATCACTACTTCGTACAATTGGCTGATTGGTTCATATGCCACCAATCATATCACAGGTAATCCTAATATTTTTTCTAGTTTTCAACCACTCAAAGTACCTTCTACTATTACAGTAGCTGATGGATCAACCTTTAATAGTGTTGGATCTGGAACTGTTAAACTTAACTCCTTTATTAACTTATCATTTGTATTAAGTCTACCAAAGCTAGCCTTCAATCTGATTTATATTAGTACAGTTACTAGAGAGTAGAGACCGTCATTGTTATATCTCTTTATTTTCAATCATTGTTTGTTTCATGACCTTATGACAAATCAATATATCGATTAAGGATAATCTTCATATCCTTGATGAACAAGAATCTCGATTTCTTGCATTCTTAAGTATCCTGTCTCCATTTGAAGCACATTGTCGATTAAGACATCCTTCTTTACCACTGTTGAAGCTTTGTCCTCATGTTAAAAATATTTCCTAATTGGAAAGTGAGCATGAAAACCCCCAATTAATGAGCCTTGAGTTCAGAAAATTCGGTCTAAAATGTAACTGGAGTCTGGTTTACGTGACAACTTACAACCCGTAAGTTGACATAAGGCTTGCAGGTTCAGTTCTTAAGCATAGAACTTTAGGAAGGGAAAAGGTTTCCAAGTGTAGTGTAACCCACAAACCAAGTGACAGCCCATGGAGTATCTTACAGTCCATAGATGGTTTCGTAAGTGGGACCCTAGACATGAAGAAAATGTAGAATTTTCAGGAAGGTAGTATATGAGTTATCAGATAGCCTATGGAATTGGTTACGGCCTGTGAAGGCCTTTCTTGGGTCGGGCCAAGAAATTGAGGAAAAATGGTTAAGCGTGGAAGGACTTTATGAGTCCTATCACAGCCTATAAAAAGATTCACAACCCGTACTGTTATTCGTGGTTTTTAGTTCAGCCAAGTCGGATTTAAGGATTCTTAGATGTGTCATCGAACGAGGGGACTAATGGCTCATAAGTCAACCTACAGCCAATAATAAGGGTTTTGTAATTCGCACCTACGGCCCGTAATTACTGTTCAATAAGTCATTTTTGACGTTCTTTTAATAAGGGACAATTTTATCATTTCCCACAATTCTATTCCTAAACTATATCATTTTGGGGACATAAAGTGACTTATTTCAACCTTCAAGCCTTAATTCCTATCATTCTTCACTCTCAAAATCTCTAAGGCAAAAGAGGCTCTCAAGACTAGGTAAGACTAAGGCTAGGGTTTCCAAGCTTTCTTCCCCAAAGGCTTCAATTCTATTTCTCCTTAGTTCTTCAGGTATGTGAAGTGATTTATAGGTAGTTTTCACCCATAAAGTTCACTATTATATATTTTACCTTTTCTTTAAGTTCCTCAACATAATGTGCATGTTTATGATAATTTCATGATCCTTATGTTATTATATGATACGTAAGAAGTTTAGCAACTATTTTTCTAAGCAAATATATGCTTTCTTTAACTATGATATAGATTCCATGATGATTTTTGATATGTGCAAGTGATTTTGATGTTCCTTTTAGAAGAAATTTCCAAAGACTAATGATATTTATAATTGTTCCATACTTAAAGCTAAGTCCACCTTGTTTTCAGTGAAATTTTCCTATGATTTATGATTATGATTAGGGCGTTAATGAAGAGCTTCAAAGCTAAGTTTACAAAATATATAAGTTTTATGTTAATTGCCTTGAAAATATGTTTAAAAAATATTTTCAAGTTCGAGATACTCCTATAATTGCTACTTATGATTCTAAGAGGACGTTTCAAATATTCGGTGGGCTGAAGTAGCACCGAGCGGACTAGAGATTGGGACTCACCCTTTTTGTTGAGGCATGATTTCTTGAGGCTAAATCTTAATGTCCCTAACTATGTGCCACCATAAAAGCCTTCAAGGATATGCTAGCGGATCCACATAGGCCCAAGGTTATGAAAAAAGCAATTTCAAGGTTACTATGTTTTATACATCTACCTTGGCAAGTAGATTCTCCTTTTCCTAATGGAAGAGGTGCATTGGCCTTTTCTTAATGAAAGGAGTTCATTGGATTCCATATAGTATGTCACATGATTTTATTATCAGTTATGGTTCATTACTGCAAGTTTTATGATCCTATGATGTGTCTTCATATCACTTGTGCATGTTTAAGTTTATTTCCTGACTCTTTTATCTTATGTTCATCCACAAGTTATATTTAATTATGATGGCATTATAATTTCATTTGTGAATTGCATCTCACATACTTAGTACATTCAAACATACAAACACATACTTTGCCTGCATGATTTAACCATGTAAAGAAGGCAATCATCGACCGACTCATGGCCAGTAGTTGGTTTTCAAAACTAGCTTATTATATATTATGGTGCGCCCTTATTATGGGAGTCCACCCATTGTCCACTTTGTTCTGTAGTTTTTGTTTTAGACAATGTATTTATGGCCCTTCTGAGGCTTTTACATTCTATGTTGACTATTTATGGATATATATCTATTTGATGGAAATCGACCATGCTGGTTTTGTCCGTTATGTATTAGTGGTATGCTTATGGACAAAATGTTATTATCTATTTTCACTACTTTTTAGTATTGCTTCATTGCATAAAAAAGGCACGTAGTCCTTTCCCATCATGTCTTCTGCAAATGTTTTAGTTTGACACTTGTGAATGCTTAAGATGCTTCAAATGGCTTGGGTGAGGTGCCTTCGGGTATCTCATTTGCTGTCTGATGACTAGACCCCTATATTGGTTCATTACAAATTCAGTATTAGAGCATGAGGTTTTAAAATGTTCCTCGATGTCCCTGCATACCTCATAGTGTAGAGTCTCATTCAAGGTGGTGAAACCCACCCTATCCTGAGTTAAAGTCTATGAGACGATTTAGGAAATTCTTTCCTTCTTTCTTATTTATGTCATGCCTTAGAGTTGAATAAGTTTTCTGCTAACTAACAAGGGGTTTGCTTGTTTCTTGTTCATGCCACCTTAACGAGCTCCACACCAGCTAGGAACTCCAAAGGAACAAGTCACTCTACTCCAGAAGGATGATAGAGTGTCTCATGTAGAATTCATAGCCGCATTCACCTTGTTGGCCCAAGCCTTGGCCAACCAAGCTAATTTGGAGGTGGCCATTCCTTCTCAAGTGCCTACTACGACCTCAAGAGTACGTAACTTTATGCGGATGAACCCGCTAAAATTTTATAGGTCAAAGACAGATGAAGACCCAGTAAAGTTTATTAATGAAGCCTATCGGCTTTTGGTAGTGATGGCCATCCCATCCAAAGAGAAGGCCGAGTTGGTGGCCTACCAACGTAAAGGAGTAGCTAAGATTTAGTTCGAGTAATGAGCCAATAGGAGAGGCCAAGGAGCATGTTCTATTTGTTAGGATGAATTAAAATGTGCCTTCTTGGATTATTTCTTTCCCATCAAGCTTAGGGAGGCAAATGTATAGGAGTTCATCAACTTGAATCAAGGGAGCATGAGCGTGGAGAAATATATCCTTAAATTTATCAAATTGTCAAAGTATGCTCCATTCATGGTCACAGATTTGAGAGCTTGCATAAGTAAGTTTATTTCGGGTGCCTCTAAGTTGGTCTCCAAGGAGTAAAAGACAGCTATGTTGGTCAAAGAGATAGACATTTCCCGTCTGATGATGCATGCAGAGTAGATTAAGGAAGAGAAGCTTTGTGAAAGGGTGAGGGAGACTAAGAGAGGTCATGTGGATGGTAGGAACTACTCTAACCAACGGGTGGGTGGTCACAAGTTCCAAGGTGGCCAAAGGCAAAGTGGACAAGTATCTACCAATACTCCTCCCGAAAGGACAAAAGGGTGGCTCTGAAGCCCTAAAGTCCTAATTGCCCTAAGTACGGGAGGCCTCACAAAGGAAAATGCCTAGCTAGGTCGAATGTTTGCTTCTCTTATGGGAGCCTGGACACCATACCAAGGATTGTAGGAGAGGAGGCACAAGGACTCAAGTCCAAAGGGGTCCAGTTCAAGGTGCCAAAAGGACCAATCGATCCTATGTTATTCATGGTCACCAAGAGGTTTAAGAGGCTCTGCATGTAGTTATTGATATGTAAAGAGTTTTTGATTATGATGCATATGCACTTTTAGATCCAGTAGCAAATTTGTCTTTTGCAACCCTATTCTTTGCATATAAGCTTCATACATGCCTGTAAGTCCTCTATGAGCCCTATGAGTTCAGTAACCCAATAGGTGAGTCTATCATAACCCAAAGAGTCTATAAAGGTTGTCCCATCTCTATCTTTCATAAAGTGATCCCATGTGACTTAATTGAGATTTCTATGGTAGACTTCAATGTGATTTTGGGATGGATTGGCTGAATGCTTCTTATGTTTCCATTGATTGTAGAACCCATAAGGTTAAATTCCAATTCCCTAATGAGCCAGTTCTTGTATGGGAGGGCAGTAACTCTTCATCTAGGGGTTGATTCATTTCTTTTATAAAGGCACGCAATATAATTTCCAAGGGGTTCACCTGGTGAGGTCAAAGATGTCTCTTCCAAAGTTTCTTCTCTTGAGTTAGTCCCCATTGTAAGTGAGTTCCCTGATATCTTCCATGATGAGATACCTGGTGTCCCTCCAAAAAGAAAAGTAGATTTTGATATATACCTCTTGCCCATTACTCAGCCTATCTCAGTCCCTCCTTATAGAATGGCTCCCACAGAATTGAAGGAGTTGAAGGGGCAACTGAAGGATCCATTGGAGAAGGGATTCATTAGACCTAGTTGGTCCCCATGGGGTGCATTGATGTTATTTAAAAGGATGAAAGATGAGTACCTTCGTATGTGTATTGAATATTGATAGCTCAATAAGGTCTCCACCAAGAATAAGTATCCTCTCCCGAGGATAGATGATTTATTTGATTAACTACAAGGCGCTACTCATTTCTCTAAAATAGATTTGAGATTCGGTTATCACCAATTGAGGGTGAGAGAAATGACATCCCTATGACAGCTTTTTGGATTAGGTATGGTCATTTTGAGTTCATGATGATGTCATTTGGCCTCACTAATGCACCGATGATATTAATGGACCTCATGAACAGGATGTTCAAGACTTACCTCGACATTTCTATTTTGGTATTTATTGATGATATTCTTATCTATTCCTGAGGTATGCAAGAGCACCTGGATCTCTTGAGGGTAGTATTTTAGACCCTAAGAGAATAGAAGCTTTATGAAAAATTTGACAAGTGCAAGTTTTGGCTAGATGAGTTTGCCTTTCTTTAGTATGTGGTATCTTGAGAGGGCATCAAAGTTGATCCTAAAATGACAGAAGTGGTAAGAAACTGGACAAGGCCATTGACTTCCACTAACATAAGGATTTTCTTAGGTTTAGCTAGTTACTATAGACAGTTTGTGTAAGACTTCTCCACTATTTCATCTCCACTCACCAAGCTAACTCCAAAAAAGGCTATGTTTGTGGATGGCTGAATGTGATAAGAGTTTCTAGACTTTAAAGGATTGGTTGACTTCAGCTCCTATATTGACATTGCTAGAAGGGAATGACGGGTTTGTCATGTATTGTGATGTATCAAGGATTAGGTTGGGTTTTCTGCTAATTCAGAACGGTAAAATGATCACCTTTGTTTCAAGGAAGTCGAAAGTGCATAAGAAGAATTACTTGATTCATGATCTTGAGCTTGCAGCGGTGGTGTTTGCCTTAAAGATTTGGCAATATTACTTATATTAAGTTCATATGGATGTTTTCACCGAGCACAAGAGTCTCCAACATGTGTTCACGCTGAAGGATCTCAACTTAAGGCAACAAAAGAGGTTAGAGCTACTCAAGAATTATGATATGAATATGAAGTATCACCCTGAAAAAGTCAATATAGTAGCTGATTCCCTTAGTAGAATTTGTATGGGAAATGTGTCCCATATAGAAGATGAGGGAAAAGGGGAGTTAGACAAGGATGTTCATAGGTTGCCAAGACAGGGAGTAAGATTGAGTGAGTTTGAAGGTGGTGGTAATGGTTCTTCATGGGTCTGCATCTTCTCTAATTGATGAGGTCAAATCCAAGCAAGATCTTGATCCCGCCTTGGTTGAGTTGAAATCCTTAGTACAAGATGAAAATATAGAAGTCTTATAACAAGAGGGAGATGGTGCACTCCGATATCAAAGGAGGTTATGTGTTCCCAATGATAATGAGTTGAAGAAGTTGATCATGTAAGAAGCCCATAACTCTTCATATTCCATTCATCCTAGTACAAAGATGTATAGAGACTTGAGAGAGATTTACTGGTGAAATGGGATGAAGAAGGACATTACTCAATTTGTGTCTAAATGTGTCAATTGTCAGCAGGTCAAAGTTGAATACCAAAGGTCGATTGGCCTAGCCCAAGACATCAACATTCCTACTTAGAAGTAGGAAGAGGTCAACATGGATTTTGTAGTTGGGTTGCAAAAGACCCAGAAGCATCTTGACTCCATATGGGTGATAAATGAGGCCATGAAAATGTCATCTCATTTAATACTGGTCAACACAACCTTAAGTACTGAAAACTATGCCTACTTGTACATCTAAGAGTTGGTGAGGTTGCATCGGACTCCATTGTCCATCATATCAGATCGTGGAGTCCAATTCACTTCTCACTTTTGGAAATCCTTTCAAAGAGGACTTTGCACTAGGGTGAAGTGGAGTATGGTTTTTCATCCCCAAACCGATGTGCAAGATGAGAGGATGATTCAGATGTTAGAGGATATATTGAGAGCTTGCATGTTGGAACTCAAGGGAAGTTGAGATGCACATTTGCCACTTATTGAGTTTTCCTACAACAATAACTTTCATGCAAGTATTGGGATGGAATCATTCAAGGCGTTATGTGGTAGATGATGTAGATCACCTATCGGGTGGTTGAAAGTCGGTAAGATGGAAGTAATAAGGCTAGACTTGATAATGAATGCTATGGAGAAAATTAAAAGCAAAAGGGAGAAATTGCAAATACCCCAAAGCCAACAAAAGTCCTACTCATATGTGAGAAGAAGATAACTTGAGTTACAAGTTGGTGATTAGGTCTATTTGAATGGGTCTCTATGAATGGTGTTCTTCAATTCGGTCAGAAAGGAAAATTGAACCTAAGATACGTGGGAGCTTATAAAGTCGTGAGAAGAGAGTAAAAAGTGGCTTATGAATTAGATCTACCCAACGAGTTGCACTTGATTTATCCAATCTTCCATGCGTCAATGTTGAGGAAATTTATTGGTGACCCAAGTTCCATAGTTTCTTTTCCTGATGTGAAATTTAAGAGGATTTGATTTATGAAGAGGTACTGATTGAAATCCTATATCACAAGTGAAGAAGTTGAGGAATAAGAAAGTTTCATCTACCAAGGTACTTTGGAGAAACCAACAAGTTGAGGGTGCTACATGGAAATTGGAAGCAGACCTAATGAAATGCTATCCGCATCTATTCCACTCTATTCATTCATAAGGTATTAAGAAATTCTTCCAAAACCTCAAGTTTCATGCATTTCAATTTCTCAAGATGTATGCATTTCTTTTGATGTTTATGAACTGTTTTGAAACATGTTTGAGGTATGAAATCAAAAATTTTTTAGCAATGATGCTTGACTTGCATTTTTGTATGCACACTATGTTCTTAGTTGTGAGTTTATAATTTAGAGCCTGCCTTTAAGTACATTTAGGGAGGAATGTTCCTAAGGGAACAACCCCTAGTTTAGGACCCCCGATTCCAGAAAAGTTGGCCAGAAAAAGGGATTTGGATTCTGGTTTATGGGATAACTTATGGCTTGTAAGTTGACATACTCGTAGGTTCAGTTCTTAAATATAAAACATCAGGAAGGGGAAAAGTTTACAAGTGTCTGGTAACAGACGGAGCAAGTGACGGCCTATGGAGTATCTTATAGCCCGTAGATAGTTTCATGAGTGGGACACCAGACATGAAGGAGATTAAGATTTTTCAGGAAGGTAGTATATGAGTTATCAGATAGCCCGTGGAAAGGATTACGGCTCGTGAAGACCTTTTGTGTGTAGGGCCAAGGAGAGTGAGGAAAAATGGTTAAGTGTCAAAGGAATCTATGAGTCTAACCATGACCACTAAGAAGTTTCACGGCCCGTACTATTGGTCATGGTTTTCGGTTTAGCAAAGTCAGATTTCAGGATTTTCATATGCATCATCAGACGATGGGAATTATGGCTCATAAGTCAACCTATAACCCATAATTTGTAAGTTTGTTTCGATATTTTTTAATAAGTGTTAACTAGGTCATTTCCCATAATTCCATTCCTAAACTATGTTATTTTGGGACGAAAAGGGACTTATTTCAGCCTTCAAGCCCTAATTCCTATCGTTCTTCATTATCAAATTCTATAAAGCAAAAGAGGCTCTCAAGATTAGGCAAGAATAATGCTAAGGTTTCCAAATTTTCTTTCCCAAAGGCTTCAATTCCATTTCTCCTTAGGTCTCCGGGTATGTGAGTTGATTTATAGGTATTTTTTCACCCATAAAGTTTCCTATTACGTATTTTACCTTTTCTTTAATTTCCTCAACTTATTGTGCATGCTTATGATGATTTTATGTTCTTTATGTTATTATATGATACCTAAGAATTTTAGAAACTATTTTGTTAAGTAAATATATGCATCTTAGAAGTATGACATTGATTCCATGATGATTTTCGATATGATCAAGGTTGGGTGACTGCGATGTTCCTTTTAAAAGAAACTTAGTAAGACTTATGTGATTTATGATTGTTTCAAGCCAAAAGCCAAGCCCACCTTGTTTTCTATGAAAGTTTCCTATAAATTATGATTATGATTAGGCCATTAATGAAGAGCATCAAAACTAAGTTTACCAAGATATAAGTATAATGTTAATTGCCCTGAAAATATGTTTAAGAAAAATTCTTCAGTTCGAGTTGCTCCTATATTACTACTTATGATTCTAAGAGTATGTTTCAAAGATTTAGTGGGATGACTTAGCACCGAGAGGACTAGAGACTGGTACTTATTCTGTTAGTTGATTAATGATCTCTTGGAGCTAATTCTTAATATCCCAAACTATGTGCCACCATAGGAGCCTTGTAGGCCAGGCTAACGAATCCACGTAGGCCCAAATGCTATGAAATATGCAATTGTAAATTTACTATGTTTGGATGAAGTAGACTTCCCCTTTCCCAATGGAAAGAGTGCATTGGCCTTTTCCCAATAGAAGGAGATCACTGGATTCCATATATTAGCTGACATGGTTTTACTGTCGGTTATGGTCCATTTGCACAAGTTTTATGATCCTATGATGTGTCTTCACTTTGTATGTTTTCTTTTGCATTTTTTCATATTGATCTGAATCATATTACTTTTGTGTTTTTAAGTTTATTTCATGACTCTTTTATCTTATGTTCACCCACATGTTATGTTTATTTATGATGGAATTACAATTTCATATGTGTATTGCATCTCACATAATTAGTACATTCAAATGAACTAATGCATATTTTGCCTGCATGATTTAACAATGCATGAACAAGCATTCCTCCACTGGCTCATGGTTACTAGTTGGTGTTCAAGACTAGCTTGTTATTGGTATGGGCCCTTATTGTGGGAGTCCACCCATTTTCCACTTTATTTTCTAGTTTTAGTTTTAGATGATGTATTTATAGCCCTTTTGAGGCTTTTACGTTCTATATTGACTATTTATGGATTTCTTTCTATTTGATGGAAATCGATCGTGCTGGTTCAGTCCATTATGTATTAGTGTATGCTTATGGACTGAATGATGTTGTCTATTTTCACTGCTTTTTAGTGTTGCTTCATTACATAAAAATGGCCCATAGTTCTTTCTCGTCATGATTCCCTAAAAGTTTAGTTAGATGCCTATGAATGCTTAGATGGCTTGGGTGAGGTGCCTTCAGGTATCTCATTCGCCATGTGAAGACTAGGCCTCTAAGTATGGTCATTATAATGAGTCATGTAAATTTGTAAAACACCATCAAATCTTAGTAGATCCAAAGGTTAATAAGTGAGTTGAGTCTATTTTTGTGTTAGTACATTTAGATGTTTGGGACCATGTCCTGTTGTTTCTAAAAACCCCATAAATATTTTTTCATTTATGTGCATGATTTTACTCGAATTACTTGGATTTACTTTATAAAGAGTCGATCTAAAGTGTTTACTCACTTTACTGCCTTCTAAGTTGAAGTCAAAAATTAATCCTCAGTGCAGATTCTAAGGAGTGATAATGTTAAATAATATATGTTTGAATTAGATCTTACATTAGAAACAATGGTATTCTTCATCAATCATCATGAGTTGATATCACCTTCTCAAAATAGAGTTGTTGAGAGTAAGAATAAGCATCTACTTAAGACATCTCGGGCACTCTTGTTCCAATTGAAAGTCCTTAAATAATTTTGGATCGATGCAGTATCTATAGCTTGTTTTCTAATCAATTGTATGTTGTTGACTATGTTGGTAGGTCATATACCTTATAGTAGTTTTCTTTTTTCGAAAAATTTCACTATCCTTTGTGAAAGGTGTTTGGAAGAACATGTTATGTTAGAGATGTTCTATCATCTATTACCAAATGTGATCCAAAGGTGTTAGATATGTTTTTGGGGCTATTGTTGACTTCAGAAAGTTATCAGTGTTAATTTTTTGAATTTAGCAAATACCTAGCTACTATTGATGTTGTATTTTAAAAAGCTACACCATTCTTCAATACACCTCCCATTTTGTAAGTCAAGTGGAGGAAGATGTGGTGTTGGTCTATCAGTTAAGTCATCCTAAAACAAAATAATTAGAGATGTTGTTCTTCCATCTTCTAGTTCGTTTACAAGACTCAGTCAAGTAGTATACCTCCGAAACCTACTTTATCTATTCTATATATGACCAATTGTTCAAGTTCACTTGAGGAGGCAAGGTAATGATTATACTTGTTGTACATTGACTTCATCATCATTAACTCCTTTTCCACTTGATTCTTTCAGAAATCTTGACTTTCCTATTATTATTTAGAAAGGTACATGTTAGTGTAAAATCCACATATTTCATTACTAATTTTTCTTCTTATGACCACTTATATCCTACATATAGTTGTTTGATTGGCTCTCCAGTCTCTATCTCTATTCCCAAAACAGTGAAAAAGAGCCTAGACTAATCCTAAAGGGCATGATGCAATGCTTGAAGAGATACATACTCTAGGTAAAAATCATCTTAGAATTTGGTGGATTTACCTAAGGGAAAGAATGTTTTAAGATGAAAATGGATCTTTATTGTCAAAGTCAACCCTGATGGTTTTGTCGCAAGACTTAAAGCTATACCTATGGACAGAGGTTATGCTCAGACTTATGGGGCAGATTTGAGGACAACATTTCCCTATAGCTAAGATCACCTCTTTTTGTTTGTTCATTTGCTTAGTTGTTTTTCAACATTGGACTTTATATCAGTTGGATATCAAGAATGCTTTCCATTGTGGAGGTCTCTATGAAGAGATATATATGGAGAAAAAGCTTAGATTTGTTGCCCAAAGGAGTATGGAAAAGTTTGTCATTTGAGAAAATTTAATATGGTTTAAAGCAGAGTCCTCATGTATGGTTTGTAAAATTTAAGATATAGTTCAGGAATTTGGGTTGAAGAAGAGCAAGTGTTATCACTCATTCTTCTACGAACAATCAGTTACTATCATTATTCTTGTAGTTGTCTTTGTTGACGATATTGTTACTATAGGAGATCATTGTACTAGAATTTCTTCTCTAAAGAAATTTTTACATGCTAAGTATAATACCAAAGACTTGGAATAGTTGAAATACTTCTTCGGTGTAGAAGTAGCTATAAGCAAGGATGAGATTTTCTAATCTCAAAGAAGGTATGTACTTGAGGTATTTGTAGAAACTAGAAAGCTGGGAGCGAAACCATGTGGCACACCAATGGATCCTAATGTACATCTTACTAAGGCTGATACTAAACCTTTTGATAATCCAAAAGATATAGAAGATTAGTAGGGAACTTAAACTATCTTAGTGTGATCATCTGAATATTGCCTATGTAGTCAGTATTGTCATTCAATTCATGTCTGTACCAACAGTCAAACAGTAAGCTGCTTTGGAACAAATTATATATCATTTGAAAGGAACTTCTGGTCTTGGCATTTATTATAACGACCACAGACAGAAAATATTCTATATTATTTGATAGGAACTTCTGGTCTTGGCAATAGTATAGCGACTACAGACATACTCACATAGAATTTTTTCTATATGTAGATTGGGCTAGATCAAGATTTGATGGACTATCGATTACTATATATTGTGTCTTTTCTGGTGGAAATGTATCTTAGAGAAGTAAGAAATAAAATGTTGTATCTCAATCTGGTAGTCTGAGTTTAGAGCTTGGCTCAGTCCACATGTGAAATACTATAGACACAATATGAGGTTGGTTTGAATCTTTTTTTTTCAATAAAACTTTGGTGTGATAATTAGGCTGCTCTACACATTGCCTTAAATCCAATGTATTATGAATGAACAAAATATATTGAGGTTGATTGACACTTTTTCTATGAAAAGATTCAAGTAAACGTGTTTTCTATCTGCTATTTGAAGACAGGAGAGCAATTAGGTGATATATTCATGAAGCTTTTGAATGGAATTTAGACGGAATATCTTTGTAGAAAGTTGGGCATGATCAATATCTATGCTCCAACTTGAGGGGTAGTGTTACAAAATCTATAGGCATATCTAGTATTCATAGCATAATCATAGATAGAGATATTTAGGGAACTTTTCTGATTTTATTTTCTTAAATAGATTTATTTGTACACCTACAAATAGTTCTTAATCTTGGAATAATACTTTAAGAAATTGATCCATTGGCTCTGCATTTTCTAGTTCTCAAGCTTGACTTGAGAAAAACATATGCTAGACTAGAATGAGAATTCTTGGAGAAAATGTTGATTTCTATGGGGTATCCTACAAAATTTATCAAGATGATTATAGTGTGTGTTTCCACTGTCTCCAATTCTTTGTTGATCAATGGAGGGCTCACTAAGATTTTCCCTGCAAAGAGAGGTATCCAACAAGAAGACGTGATGTCCCCCTATATATTGTATTGGCTATGGAGTATTTAGGCAGATAGTTGAATCAGTTGTTTACTAATGGGGATTTTAATTATCATCCCAGGTCTAGGAAGTTGATCAGTGTTATGTGTGTTTTGCTAATGATTTTCTGACATACTGCAGGGGTTGATTTGGTATCTATTATAACATATTGTGCTGCCTTTAAATTTTCAGAGATCTCTGGATTGCATGCTAACACAACGAAGAGCATTATACACATTGTTGGGGTTACTGACCATACGAAACAAGAAATCATTAAATATATAGGCTCTGTATTGGGCACATTACCATTTAGGTACTTAGCTGTGCCACTAGCATCGAAGAAGTTAAATGTGAATGCATATCTCCCTCCAATTAAGAAGATAACATCGAGAGTTACTTACTAATCAATAAAGCTCTTGTCCTATGTAATGGAGATCTGAGTACATAGGAAATGATTTTGTGTGTCATTCATTGATACAATTTGTTGTTTAAATAAAAAGAAATTATATGGTAAAGGATCCAACAATATCAGTAAAACTAATGAATCCTATCAAGTAATTAAAGATGCAAAAATAGACAAAATTACAAACTATACAATAATAAAAAATCAAGAATATATGATATAGGTATGGAGAATATTCTATCCCAATTTAGCTTCTTTATGCCTCCGTAAGTTAGAGGGTAGTGGAACGATCCCTAACTTGGATACAACCCATCTGTGTTTGTGCTTTGGATAAGTATTTCGTAAGTAGGTCAGCAAGCTAGTCGACTAAATGAATATGTACTATGTAGAGTTGTTGACATTGGACATGGTCCCTGATGAAGTGGAAATAGATTCTTGTGTGTTTTATTCGAGTGTGGAAAATTGGATTTTGGCATAGTAGGTTTCCAATATTGTCATTGTAGATAGTTAGAAAATTATCAAGAGAGATATGAAGGCCTTTCAAAAGATTAGTAAGCCAGTTTGTATAGAAATAACATGAGAAATGGCATCATACTCAGCCTTTATTGAAGATGGAGCGACAATTCTCCATTTCTTTGATGACTAACTAATTGTTGTCAAGCTAAGATAGATAATATAAGCAGATGTAGAGGTACGGTCATCATAGTTATCTGCCCAGTTGGCATCAGTATAAACATATAGGGAAGAATTGGATCCATGTCAAGTAAGAAGCCCATGATGGATAGTATATTTGGGATACTGAAGAAGGCACTTCACTGCTTGCCAATGTGTTTGAGATGGTTGATGCATAAATTAGGAGAACTTATTGACTACAAAGCTTGTGTCAGGTCTAGTAAATGCAACATACTACAATTTGCCTATTGCACTTTAATTTTTTTTTTTTGCATCTGTAAGAGAAGAACCATTATTCTGTCGAAGTAAGCTCATGATGGATACAGGTTTAGAGACACCCCAACAGTCCTACATAGAGAACTCCTGCAAAGAATCCATCATGTACTTGGTTAGAGAAAGAAATAATCCAGCAGATTGTGGAATGACTTCAATGCCTAGGAAAAAATGTAGGGGTCCAAGGTCATTGAGTGAGAAATGATTGAAGAATGCACTCTTGATATTATTAATAGTTTATAAGTTATTGCCTGTAATAATAATGTCATCCATATATAAAAGAAAAAAAATGACAGTTTCATGAGAACATAAGGTGAATAAAGAGTGACTAGAACGACTCTTGCAAAAACCAATAGAAATGAGAAACTGAGGTCAATGTACTAAGAACATGGTGGTTGTTTGAGATCACATATAGCTTTGTTTAGATTGTATACATAGTAAGGGTAATCAGGACTCTCGAAACCTTTTTGGTTGTTTCATGAAGACTTCCTC
This sequence comes from Solanum clarkiae, assembly GCA_011800125.2. NCBI lineage: Eukaryota > Viridiplantae > Streptophyta > Magnoliopsida > Solanales > Solanaceae > Solanum > Solanum clarkiae. The sequence goes on along the minus strand of JAABOM020069555.1, from coordinate 11,773 downwards.
AGTCAATGTAACTTGTAGAAAAGCAATATTTATGCCTAATTGATGAAGCGGCACCTTATTTTGGGTGGCAATGGCAAGTACTGTTTGAATGATTTATGGTTTCACAACTGGAGTGAAAGTATCAACGTAGTTGATTCCAGGCTGCTGAGTGAAACTATTGGCTACAAGATGAGCCTTGGGTCGTTCAATTGATCCATCAGATTTGTGCTTGATGTGGAAGATCCATTTATTTTGCACAATATTTGGTGATCAAATGGATGAATAAAGTTCCATGTTTTGATGCTCGTGAGAGTGTCAAACGTACTTTGCATAGCTTATCTCTATCGCGGGTCCTTGCAAGCCTGTTTAGCTATGACCGGTGATATTTGGGATGAAAGGGTGGTCATGGATGCATACTTTGGGTTGGGCTTAGTGATTTTATGTTAGGAGAAAGTGGTATGGCGTTATGGTTGTGAATGATGGTTGTTCTGAGAAGGGGAATTTACGGATGATTCAACAATAAAAATTGAATTATCTAGAGCAGAGGAAGTTAAGTGATTTTTTTGGTTTGCTAGAAGGTCTAATGAAGGGCCCACAACTATTGTTGGTAGAGTAGAGTCAGTTGTACGACGAGCCAAGTTTGGATCTTTGATTAGTAGTAGACTTCTTAGATTAATAGGAAAAGATATTTTATGATCTTGGAAATACTGAGTAGAGGAACATATATTTGAATCAAATGTAAAATCAAACCATAAAATATTCTATGAGACTCCCTAATATTTGGAAAAGATATGTTCATGATAAAAAAATATTTTTCATAAATTTTAAGTCTCTATAGAAATATATTTTTGAGGACGAGGGATTAAAGCATTGACGACAATGAAAGTCAATGGAGAATCCTAACTAGACACATTGTGTGGATCTTGGTTCGAGTTTATTTTTAGTATACGACTTTAGTTAAAGATAGCATAAGCAACCAACTGTAAAAAGTAAAAATATATTAGGAGTTCTACCAATGAGAGCTTGATATGGAGAAACATTATCTGAGGGTATAGGAAATCTATTAATTAGGTAAACAACAGTTTGGCAAGCAAAGCTCCAAAAATAGGGTGGTAGTGATGCCTAGTGAAGTAGGATTCTAATAGTTTCTATAATGTGCCTATGACGTCTTTTAGCTAAGAAAATTCTTTGTAGGGTATATGGGGGAGAGGATAAATGTTGAATCCCAAATTCAGCAAGAAATGATTTTAGTCCCTTAAATTCTCCTCTCCCATAAGAATATAGGGTGAGAATTTCATTATTGAAAAAGTTCTCAATGAGTGGACGGAATTCATAATAGACCTTTAGTATATCACTTTTTTTTTAAGCGTATAGAGTCAAGTCTATTTGATAAATTGATCAACAAAATAACAGAATAATATAAGGGATGATCAAGGGAGGGAATAGGTGAATGACCCTAAATATCAGTATAAATTATTTCAAAAGGCTTTGAACTTTGTAAAGTGTTGTGTGAGAAAGGACTCCTGTACTTTTATTGCAATTGCGTGAATTACACGATTGAGAAATATCAAGATATGAAAACTTGTAGTTTCTTAAAAGAAGCATTAAGAGATAGATATCAGGATGTCATAGACGATAATGCTACAGAGATAAAAGAACATTAGAAGTATTTGCCGCATAGGCAGTAGGAGATGATTGTGTTGAACTTGCAAAAATTGTCCATTCGTACAAGTCATCTAGTGATGCCGCCATGGTCAGTTCCTTCACAATAAAAGAAAAGGAAAAATTTCAATAGAGGTACGATTCTGTTGACAAAATTTTGAAATAGATATAAGATTCTTTTTAATATATGGAGCACAGAGCATATTATGCAGAGAAGAAGAATGTCTGGGAGTACTTAATGTAGTGGAACTAGTGTGGATGATTGAAATACTATTACCATCACCATTGAAACTTATTCAAGACTCGTGTCTTCATGTGGGGAGTCTATACGTTGAGAATAAGAAGTAATGTGATGTGAGGCATCAGAACCCAGAATCCATGGAGAAGTATTGGAAGAAGATCGAGTAGCAATGTCATGACCCAAGCCAAGAGCATAGACGTAAGACAAAGAATGGAGAACCCGAAGGGACCCCAAGTAAGCCTCATAACATATAATTACACATTATTGGTCGTCGATGAAAATAAACAACGTAATAATTGTAGAAATGAGGGAAAATGGCTAAAGGGATACTTTCGTAACATAAGAACCAAAACAAAAGAGTCAAGGCTCAATACATAACATGTCCAACAACACCTTTACTATATAGATAAGAGCTGGGGTGAGACAAGCAACCAGGTTCAACCTCATAGTCAATACATGCATAAAAGAAAGATACTTAGTACATAGCATGAGATCATAGATATTGTCCTCAGAATGGAGGATTCATCAAATATCTTGAGAGAATTCATACTAGTCACGTGAAGGAAGATGCTTAAGTGGGGCTCTGGTTCCTACATGGTGACATTATGTAGGCATAGAGTATTCGTTAGTACATTTGAATATACTAAGTATGTAGGATGCAATGCAACAAGAGGTACGCAACATAATCCAAAGGCACAAGCATAGACAATGAGTAGCATATAATAATATGGCATGCATGGAAGATGCTTAAAGTAAATCATGCTTACATAAAACATTATACATGTTCAAGAAGAGACCATCATTATAGAGTTATAGTTTATCAAGGTACAAACCCCTTGATTGGTTGATGGATCGTGTCACCCTATTACCCATGGTGATTGTGGTACAAACACCTCAACCCAATTATAAAGGTACAAACCCCTTGATTGGTTGGTGTATCCTCTCAACGTTCCACCCATGGTGATTGAGGTGCAAATCTCTCAACCCGATTATCAAGGTACAAAACCCTTGATTGGTTATAAAGGTATAAACCCCTCGACATGTTTACTCGGGCTCTTAACCCCCCGAGTAGGGCATGGTCAACTTCCAACACTATATAGGAGAATATCATATACATACATTCCTTTTATCATCGTAAAGTCATTCAACTCATAAGACATGCATTGGACCTTCAATTCCTCAAGAAACCATAACTGGACATTGTATCAAACATTTGGCGGGTGTGTAGAGCTAGTGTAAAACCATGTAATTTAGGGATGAAATCATGCCAGAAAATCTAATATAAAATCATCCATCAATACTAGGTAACACCCTCAAGCAATATACACAAAATCATTCATCAAATTCCAAAATATATCTTAGATTCATAGCTCAAAACATTCTAAAACAATCACAATTTCATGAAACCCCAACATAGTTCATAGTCAAATTCATAGAAAGTAAGACCCATAAGTAAATAAACTCAAAATCATGCAATTTAAATAAAAAGAAAGCTTAGGATTCGTGGGCGAAACAAACCCATGAATGAAACCCACATACCTTGACTTTGAAGAATTCCTTGGTGAAGATTGAAATTGGGATTGAAGCTTGAGTGAAATCTTTAAGATCCGAAAGAGACTTGGACACTTGAATTTTGAGAAAAATATTAGTCTAAGCGTTTGAGTGAGTATTGGGGAATGTCTTGAATGATATGAGGGAGAAATATAGCTAAGTATAGGTATTTTCATGTATGGGAAGGCTTAGGACCAAGACCCAAAAGTCTTGGACGGAACTAAAAATAACAAGGCGAAAATAACACTAGTTTGCGCCCTGGCCATGGCGCGTCAGGGACATGGACTTATTCTGGATAAGCAAATTTTGGGAAATTGAAATTGTGATTCGTTTGTTCTAAAATCATTATTTGACCCATTTCCTGCTTAAATTTTCCCCCTGGTCAAGAATACGAAGTCGAATTTTCGATATCATGCATGAATTTTCAGATATATGGAACTTATGATTCCGGGCACTTTCGAAACACATTTTCAGGCACTTTTGGGGGTCTTTTCAATATCTCCCCCCTGGGAACATTCGTCCTCGGATTTCACACAAAGTTATATGAGAGACATAATCATGACAATTTCATCCCACATAAGGATGCAACAATGCACGTAAACATCATTTCAAAAATCACAACATAAGTGTAAAATCATCATGAACTTGTCAATTTAATATTAATGTATGCAATGACATGGGAATTGAACTTAAGACTTGAAATTACACAGGGGACTTAGATTCATACCTTAGGCTTGAGTGGAGTGGAAAAGATAAGGATATTTCTTTTGCATGTCTGCTTCGGCCTCCCAAGTAGCACTTTCAACTTGTTTATTCTTATGAAGGACCTTAATGGAAGCCACATCCTTGTTCCTCAACCTCTTCACTTGTGTATCCAAAATCTAAATCGAAACCTCTTCATAAGTCAAGTTGTCCTCAACAACCCCCACAACATCCTACGGGACAATAGCATTAGGGTAACCCACACATTTCCTCAACACTAATACACGAAACACCAGATGAACCAAATCCAATTCACTAGGCAACTCCAACTCATAAGCCACCTTGCAATCCTTCTCATCACCCTATAAGGACGGGATATCTTGGACTTAACTTACCTTCTTACCAAAACAAACCACACCATTCATAGGTGAAACCTTCAAATAGACCCAATCAAGGTCTCTCCTGGTCATATTGGCATAAGATTTTTGACGACTTTGGGCCATCTTCAACCTTTCTCTAATCATCCTAACCTTCTCAAGAGCCTCCATAACCAGATCAAGTCACAACAAAGCCACCTCTCCAAACTCAAACCACCCAACCGATGACCTACAATGTCTACCATAGAGAGCCTCAAAAGGGGAAATACCGATGCTAGAATGATAGCTATTGTTAAGGAAAACTCAATCAATAGAAGATGATCATCCCAACTACCTTAAGCTCCAATACACAAGCAATAAGCATGTCCTCAAGTGTTTGGATAGTTCTTTCGGCTTGGCTATCCGTTTGAGGATGAAAGTCCGTACTAAGTTTAACTCTTGTACCAAGACCCCTTTGAAAGGACCCCTAAAAATATGAAGTAAATTGAGCATCATAATCTGATATGATGGACAAAGGAACCTCATGCAACCTCACCAAGTCATGAATGTACAACCTAGCATAATCTTCAGCTTCATATGTGCTCTTAACCGGTAAAAAGTGAGCTAATTTGATCATCCTATCAATCACAACCCAAATGGAATAAAAATCCTTTCTAGTCTTGGGCAACCCAACCACAAAATCCATATTAATCTCCTCCCACTTCAAAGTATTAATCTCTATGTCTTGGGTTAAGCCTCCCGACCTTTGGTGCTCAGCTTTGACTTGTTAATAACGATGACAACCGAAAACAAATATAGTAATGTCCCTCTTCATATGTCCCCACCAATACACCTCTCTCAACTCTCTATGCATCTTAGTAGAACCAGGGTGAATAGAATAGGAAGAACTATGAGCCTCATCAAGAATCTTTTCTCTCAAGCCATCAACACAAGGCACACATAACCTGCCTTGGTATGTAAGAGTACCATCTCCCCCTTGGGAGAAAACCTCCATCTTACCATCTTTTACCAATGCCTTCAATTCTGACAAAATAGGGTCAAATCTTGCTTAGCTTTCACCTCCTCAACCAATGAAGATTTAGAGCCACCAACTACCACAACACCCCCATTATCCACCTCTTTCGACCTAACTCCCAATCTAACCAACCGATGGACCTCCCTAGCCTCCCCTTTGCCACCAGTATCAATATATACTAGGGTACCTATAGACACCCTACTTAAAGTATCCACCACCACATAAGCCTTACCGGGATGATAATGCACACTCATATCGTAATCCTTAAGAAGTTCTAACTACCTTCTTTGTCTCAAGTTGAGATCTTTTTGAGTGAATACATATTGGAGACTCTTATGGTCAGTGAACACATCAACATGCACCCTATACAAACAGTGTAACAAAATTTTCAAAGCAAAGACCACAACGGCTAATTCAAGATCATGGGTAGGATAAATTCTTTCATGCACTTTGAGTTTCCTAGAAGCATAGGCTATCACCTTACGATTTTGCATTAGAACACAACTCAAACCAACCCTTGAAGCATCACAATACACAATAAACCTTCTAGCCCTTCCGGTTGTGACAAAATAGGAGTGGGCACAGGCTTATCCTTCAATGTTTGGAAACTCTTTTTACACTCATCGGTCCATACAAATTTGGCTTTCTTTTTTATTCAACTTGGTCATAGGAGAAGCAATAAAAGAGAACCCATGCACAAACCTCTGATAGTAACCCGCTAAACCCAAAAAGCTCCTAATATCCGACGGGATCAATGGTTTAGGCCAATTTCTAAACATCCGACTTTTTAGGATCCACCTTAATACCATCCCCTGACACAACATGACCCAGGAAGGCAATCTCTTTTAACCAAAATTCACATTTTTCATACTTGGCATATAACTTCTCTTCCCTCAATCTTTGTAGCACTACCCTCACATGACCCATAGACTTAGAATAGTGACCTTTTTATGCTCAAAATGACCTATTTTGAACGTGTATAGAGTTTAGGAGGTCTTCAGAATTGTCTGTAATGCCCCTCATAAAATAAAGAAAGTAAGAGATAAAGTGGAAGTAAAAGATAGTAGGAGAGTAATGATAAACAATACTAATAAGAAAACCACATTACGTTCAACTACCTACTTATCATTTATTCTAATCTCTATATCTTCTTATTTAGAATCATGCTCCTCCTCACTATGTAAATAGATCAAAATATCATCAATGAAGACCATAAAAAATGAATTAAGGTAGGGTTTGAAGACCCTATTCATAAGATCCATAAAGATAGCTAGTGCATTGGTCAACTCAAAAGACATAATAACGTACTCATAAAGCTCATACCAAGTCTAGAAGCCATCTTAGGAATATCACACTCCCTCACCTTTATTTGATGGTACCCGGACCAAAGACTAATCTTAGATAAGTGACTAGCCCCTTGTAATTGGTCAAATAAATCATCAATCCTTTGAAGGGGGTACTTATTCTTTATGGTGACCCTATTAAGTTGCCGGTACTCAATACACATTCTAAGGGACCCATCCTTCTTCTTCTTCACAAACAACACCGGAGAATCCCAAGGTGATTGGATAGGCCTAATGAAACCCTTCTCCAACAAATCCCTCAATTGCTCCTTCAACTCCTTTAACTCCGCCGGGGCCATGCGGTAAGGGGGAATAGATATGGGCTTAGTATCGGAAGGAGGTCTATACCAAAATCTATTTCCCTTTCGGGAGAAACACTAGGAAGGTCATTTGGAAAAACATCAAGGAACTCATGCACAATTGGAACCAACTATAGAGGTAGGACCTTGGACTCCACATCCCTAACCCTCACAAGATGATAGACACCCCTTAGAGATCAACTTTTGGCTTTCATACAAGAGATGAATCTACCCTTGACCACTACATCATGACTCTCACACTCAAGAACGGGTTTATTTGGGAATCAGAATTTGATCCTACGCATTCTACAATCAATAGTGGTGTAGTGTGCATGAAACCAACCCATCCAAAGTATGACATCAAAATCTACCATTTCCAACTCAACAAGATCACAAGGCAATATCTTATGAAAAATGCAAATGGAATAATTTCTACAAACCTTTCTAGCAACAATAGATGCACCAATAGGAGTAGACATGTCATAAGACTCACACAACAATTCGGGCTCAACATGAAAATTTTTGAAAAAAAAGGGGGTAACAAAAGAAAGAGTGGCAGCAGGATCAATCAATGCATACACATCAAAATCAAAGACTTCTAACATACCGGTGATGACATCGGGAACCTCCTCAACTTCTTGCCTCCCGTGGAGTGCATAGAACCAATTGTACCTCGGGGCACCACCATATTGGCTACCTCTCCCCAAAGGAACCGCATTTGCACCTTGTGGATGAACCTCCTTGCCCTTGTTACGGTTATAAGGATAATCAATCTTTTTGTACCTACCTCCCCACGTCCATAACATGCATTGGTGTCTTTCAAACATGGGCCCTATGAGCCGTACCACATCTTGAACAAATACTATTAGGAACCACACCACCAACACCTTGGGCCCTTGGGAAGTCATTGGCAAACCCCCTATTAGAAGAATAAGAAGACCCTTGGCCTTGATGGCACTAACCACCCTATCGACTTTGGAACTTTCCCACAAAATGGACCCTATTGGCCTCATTACTCCTCCTCTTTCTCAAATTTTTCTCCTCCACTTACTCGACATAGGTCATCAAACAATATAAATACATGTCACTACTCAACATAATGGACAAACATTCCTCACTCACCAAATTGTATACACTCGTCACGAGCTTGTTCATTCTAGACCTTGGATCGGAAACCAAATGAGGAGCATATTTAGAGAGTTGATTGAACTTGAGGACATACTCCCTCACACTCGTAGACCCTTGTCTCAAATTCATAAACTCCACCATCTTGGCCTCCCTAGGCTCAAGAGGGAAGAAGCGATTAAGAAAAGCAGCTTTGAACTCCTCCCAAAGCACCACACTATTGATTCCCTTCTCCTCCTCCCTAAGTTGGGGTTGTATTAGGTTCATGGGAGACTCCTAGTACCTAATGAGTCCAAGACTTCTCTAAGAGTTGAGTTTTGGGTGATGGTTCATGCAAGGGTAAACTTTAAACAAGCATAACTCTTGGCACATTTGGAAATAGGTGGACCACGACATATCAAATGAAATACCTTTGACTTATCTTCATAATGCACTTGGTTTGACCTCATTCCTATGTCGGATGAAGGATTTATGACCATTTTCGTGAGACCCTCCCGTGCAGTGAAGCCCCACGGGCACCTATACGGGCAGTGTAGCCTTATACGGGTCGTGGGAAATGCTTGGGGCTGGAAAATGGCGCGGTAAGGATAATTCCTGGTCCAGTACTAGTGGAACAGGTCGTGTGACTCACCACTAGTCGTGAGGAGGGGCGTGGAGGTGTTTTAGGAGGCTTGGCTAGGCGTGGGTGGCATTGGAAGCTATGGCGTGGGCGACGACAGCCTTGTACGGCTCGTGTGAAGGGGTACGGGTCGTGGCACCTAGGATTATGCTGGCCTGCAATATTTCCTTGTCTATGTGAGGTGGGATGGACCAGTAAATGGTCCGTGTAACACTACATTGTCCGTGAAAGTGGCCGTCAAGGTGACGTTGAAGTTAACTTATTCTCAAGTGTTCCAATTCCATTTTTCTATCTAAGTCTTGTCTTACAGGCACTCCACATGACCCGTGGAGTGCCACACGGCCAATGAAGTCTCCAGTGAGATGATACTTTGCTAATTTATCCATCCATTCACTAATGGCATTTTTGTGAATACAAATTACTCTAATGCCCTTTTTAGACTTCCAATGCTATCTTAACCTTCCTAAAAGACCTTAACAAGGTTCCAAAGGATAAAACTCATTACTCTCATCTCAAATACACTCTCAATTATCACAAAATCCTCCATCAATCCCTAATTAAATTTCAAGGAAACCCAAGAACAACATTCGATACAAAGATCATTTCCAAGCCTCCATTCTTCGCAATCTCAATTCCAAGCAACTCTAGACCTAAGGTATGTCGAATTATTTCATGGGTTCATTTCACCCATGATACCCAAGCTTCCTTTTTCCTAAATTGCATGATTTAAAATTGAGTTTACGAATAGGTTTACAAGTATGAACAAGTTTATGATCTATGTTAAAACTATGTAAAGTTGTGATTTTACTATATTGTGAGCTATATATCTTGGATCTATTATAAGATTTGATGAGGGGATTTGATGTATATTGCTTGAGGGTGTTTCAAGGTATTGATTGGTGGATTTACTTTCATGATTTCATCTCTAAATTTCATGATCTTATACTACCATTTCACACCCGCCATGTGTTTGATAAAATATTTGGTTACGATTTCTTGAGGAATTGAAGGTCCAACGCATGTATTATGTTATGAATGATGTTATGATGATGAAATAAGAGTATGTATATGATGTAATGATGATGATAAAATAAAAGTATGTGTATGATATCTTTCTATATAGTGTTGGATTGACCATAGCCAATTGAGGGGTATGCCTCAATCACCATGGGAGGTAGGGCATGACACTCCTCTAACCTATCAAGAGGTTTGTACCTTGGTAACTTATCAAAAGGTTTGTACCTTGGCACTAGGCTGATGGGGCGGTATCATCACTAACCTATCAAGGGGTTTGTACTTTGTTAACCTATCAAGAGGGTTGTACCTTGGCCCCAGGGTGATGGGGCGGCATCATCACTAACCTATCAAGGGGTTTGTACCTTGGTAACCCATCAAGGGGTTTCTACCTTTACATCTAGGTGATGGGGCGGCATCATCACCAACCTACCAAGGGGTTTGTACTTTGGAAATCTAGCTTGGTCTTTTCTACACATATGTTATCCTATATAAACATGTTTTACTTAAGCATTAATTATACATGCAATATTATTATATTATGCCTATTGCCTATTGTTATGCATTTTGATTATGATGCTTATCTCTAGTAGTATTGCATCCTGCATACTTAGTACATTCAAACATACTAACGCATACTCTATGCCTACATGATGTTACTATGTAGGAACTGGAGCTTCATTTGGTCGTCATCCTCCTCCACGTGGCTAGTGGTATCCATTCAAGCTAGTTGGTGAGTCCTCATGGGCGAGGGCAATATCTATGTTCTCAAGCTATATATTAAAGACTATCCTTCTTTTTGGTATACTTTTACTATGAGGGTGAGCCCAGTTGCTTGTCTTGGCCCCCATTAAGTCCTATGTTAGAGGTATTGTTGGGCAAGTTATGTATCGTTCTTAAGCTTTTACATACTTATGATATCCAAGATACTTAAGTATAAGTCTCTCCCATAGTCCCAATTCCCCTTATTTAATTTGCTTACATTGTTTTGCATTGCTTCCGTGACCAAGGATATGTAATGATATGTTACGAGGCTTGTTTGGGGTTCTTTCGAGTTCCCCATTCGCCAGTCATGTCTAGGCGATAGGTTTGGGTCGTGCAATTTTATAACATAAGCACCAAAAAAAGAGAGTCAAGGCTCAATATATAACATGTCCAACAACACTTCTACTACATAGATAAGAGCGGGGCCCAAGATAAGCAACTAGGCTCAACCTCATAGTCAATACATACATAAAAGAAAGAGAGTCTTAGTACATAGCATGAGACCATAGATATTGTCCCCGGAATGAATGACTTACCAACTAGCTTGAGAGAATTCATACTAGCCACGAGGAAGATGCTCAAGTGGGGCTCCGATTTCTATATTGTGATATCATGTAGGTATAGAGTATGCATTAGTACATTTGAATGTACAAGTATGTAGGATGCAATGTAATTAGAGGTAATGAACATAATTAAAATGCATAAGCATAGGTAATGAGTAGCATATAACAATATGACATGCATGGAAGATGAAGTAAATTATGCTTACATAAAACATTTTACATGTGCAAGAAGAGACCATCATTATAGAGTTCATAGTTTATCAAGGTACAAACCCCTTGATTGGTTGGTGGATCATCTTACCCTACCACTCATGGTGATTGAGGTATAAACCCCTCAATATGGTTATCAAGGTACAAACCCGTTGATTGGTTTGGGGATCATCTCACCCTATCACCCATGGTGATTAAGGTACAAATCCCTCAAACTGGTTATCAAAGAACAAACCCCTCGACATGGTTACCTGGGCTCTTAACCCCCTGGTAAGGCATAGTCAATTTCCAGCACTATATAGGAGAAT
>JAABOM020069549.1:0-37706 GCA_011800125.2 Solanum clarkiae | reverse complement strand
GACTTTAAACAAAATATTTTTTTTTATTTCGATAATCAATACACTACAAGTCTTTTTCATTTTCTTAATTTGGATAAATTGAATACTACAATTATGAGCTAGTAACAATTGTATGAAGATGAATTTAGATTTAAAATTGTATAGTAAGTTCCTGAAATTATTTTGCATATTGCAATAAAAAACTTAATCAAGTTAATTGATATAAAGTTAACTCAATTCAACTAATCGTGAACCTCTCACAGGTATAATACGTAAAAGAAAGATAAAATAATTAACACATCAACCATGTAGACCATAAATAATTTAATTTTCGACTCTTATATAGAACAAAATTGCAGGATTACATCATGCTACAACATATTATGACTCACAAATTGAAACTCTAATTTCATTTATCCAATTACTTTCTATAATTGGTAATTTTTAAGAAACATCTCTTTGATCTAAAAATTAGCATATAAAATTCTTACAATACAGTTAAAATATTATTTTTTTAAAAAAAATACACATACAAAGAATCAAAATTAAAACATATAAAAATAACACAATTTTAACAACTTGAAACAGAAAATGTCACAGCCAAAATTCTATTGTTATGCCACTCACCTAACCCACTAAGGCAAGTAAGCTCAAAACCCAAACAAGTTAATATAATAATAAAAGTTGAAGAGAGAAACAACCTAATAAGACAGATAGGCATAGGAAATCAAAACTACAACCTTCCCAGAACTGGTGTCACATGTACAAGCCCTTAAATATAAAATACTCAAATGAAATGCATGACTCAAATGTTAAGTTCTCCAATAGAACAAAACATAATAATGGATTTCTCGAAGGCCTACTGACGATATGAGCAGTTACCCCATGAATGATCCAGAAACTCGATCCTATAATGAATAATATCTAGCAAGAGGGATCGATAAAAAAATTTAGGCAGGGGTGAGCACCAAATAACAGGGTACTTAGCGAAATGGAACTAACCTAAAGTAAAGCGATGTAGAATATAAGTAATTCTTAACTCTTAAACAGAAACTATCGAACTACGACCCTGCACTCAGAAAAGTCCTAGCACAATATAACGTACAATTCACAATATAGATATATTCATAACATGGCATAATATCTCAATACACATGTGTATAAATATATCCAACAGTTACTCAAGTTAATGACACAATAAGTATATAATCTCATAAGCAATACAATAGTAATATCAAAACAGGTATGATATGAGATATAGATGTCATGACGTGCAAATAATGTGATGCAATGTCATATGATCTTGATGTATGTATTTACTATGATACAACTACGTTAATTGCATCATACTGAAAATCATGGGAGCCACCCATGGACCATGAATTCGTGAATATTGCCAGAAAAGGCCTCGGCCAATGCTCTCCCATCCGGAAAAGGCCTCGAGCACATTTGAAAATAAAGTCGAACCCAATATTAGCCGCCATATTACCTCAGCTCGCAAGCAGAAATCTGGGCTAACGTCGACCAGTAGAGACCTCTGCCACCAACCCACGTGTTGTCTTACTCATCTCTCGGTCATAGTGATCACAAGTATCAAATGCCGAGATAATAGAAGATGCAATGTTAATGATTTCAATAATATCACAATGTCAACATCGTAATGATTCAATAGTGTCAAAGTCTCAATATTATATCAACTCCAATATCAATTGTTTCACAATATAAGATCTATCTCAATATAATTATCAAGCAATTCACATGATCATATATATTACGAATTGACAATTAACCCACAAGCTAATAAATCATATGGGAACAATTACTCAAACTGAGTCTCATAATCAAACCCTAAGATGATACAATTCTATATAAAACTACTCAACTACATGCACGTTGTAGTATACAAAATTCAGCCATACTTAACAAAAGGTTAGAAGTTCACTTGTCTTAGCTAAAGGCTCAAATCTTATCAAATCCAAAGCTTTCCCCTTCCTACAATATTTTGGATCATTGAAATCTATTCAAATATAACATCACAATCACATAACGAATCTAATAATACTAAAAATTAATCAATTCAGATGAAAAGGGTAAAATAGTCAAAAATCCTATGTCGGAAAAAGTAGCTAAAATTTAAAAATTAATACAAAAAAATATTTTTCAAGTAATAAGGAGTTCAATAATGAAAACCATTTCGAAAACAGAGTCAAAATGAAGGAGAAATCATCAATTTAGTCTTAGGAATCGTAGTCTGAATTAAATTCCCAAATTGCACCATTAAAATCCCAAAATTATAAGTTAAAAACAAAAATCAATCTATAGAAATTAATGAAATAGGTTAGAAAATAGTCACTCAATCAATTTTCCTAGAAAAGATTTGAAGAATCTCTTGAAACAAAGATTGGAGTATTAAAAATGGTGAAATAAAATAAAACTAGTCGCATTAAACAAGTTCCCAATTGTGCTCCGCGAACACGGAGCATTAACCTGCAAATGTGAAATCCAGTCAGGACCATAGCTCCACTAACATGAAGATCCTTCTACGAATATGGAGGGTTAGACACACGCATGCTCCACAAACACAATCCTCAACTGCAAAACACAAAGGTCTAAGTGGGTACACTCTGCGAATGCGGATCCTTATCGCCGAACGCAAAGACCAAACTTGCTTGCACCAGAAACAGTGAAAAACCAGCAACTACACAACATAAAAAAATCAAGAGATGGACCTTTGGGAATCTTTTATAACCCGTGAATACAAACCAAACTTGGAACCTTACCTGAAATGACGTTCCGGACTAAATGGAACCGTTAGAGTTTAAATTCGGAACCTCCTTGGCCTAGTTACTGAGAAAGATCATTTAAACTAGCTTTGGACTCAAAAATTCAAAATATTCTTAGATTCTATAAAGATCACAACAAAGCTATTTCTAGCGTTAGTTTCACCACTCAAAACCACTAGAACTGATGGAATTTCAATTCAAGCTCCCGAACTTCGAATATTGACCAAAGGCAAACCTGTCATGATCGAAGCCCAAGGACTAGGCATAACATGGCGAATGGGAAACCCAAAGAGACCCCAAACAAGACTTTTAATCATACATGGCGCATCCTTGGTTGTGGAAGTATAATTAAACAACAACCACATAAATTCTAGGGGAAGCGGGACTTTAAACTCAAGCTATGGGGATATCATCGAGGAAAGTATTAGCATGATCACATAGAAAATAAAGTCTAAGGGTCGAGTAAGTATGACTCATGCTATGGGGAGAAGTAGAGGCGTAGGACTTTTATCTCATCACAACATCAAGCATCAATGCATAGAAGGAAATAGGGACTAAGAGATGTCTTTAATTGTTACATAAACAAAATAGGAGTTGAGCTAATAACATACATATCCATGTCCAATAACACCTCTAATGTGACTGGAATGCAGGCCAAGATATCTCTCGAGCTCACCCTTAAAAGATAAATATTCATTAATAAACAAGTCTTGACAATGCATGAAAGTAGTGGATATTGTCTTTGAAATGCAGGACTCACCAAAAGCAATCTTTAATAGATCCGTCTAGCCATGTGGAGGAGGAGAATGAATCGAAGCTCTGGTACCTACATGGTTAGATCATGTAGGCAAAAGTTATGTGTTACTACTTGAAATATACTAAGTATGCGGAGTGAAATGTAACAAGGAACAGAAGCCACTGAGACGCCCCACATGTGCTTCAAAATGTTTCATTATTGTAATTTCCATATATCTCAAAATTCGTGCGTGATTTCGAACATCCGACATCATATTCTCGATCGGGGGGAAAAATTGGGTGGAAAATGGGTATAACCTGGATTTTAGAAGACCCGTAGTAAAAAATAATTTTGACTAATTTTACGATTTACAATGATTGTCCATGCCCAAGGAACGACTTGACTAGGGAGCTCCACTATGTAAATTACAGTATGTGTTGCGCTAAGGGCGCAAACCAGTGTAATATTTTCCTTACTTTACTTATTTCGCCCAATGGCATTAGGGTCATAGCCCTATGGCCACTAAAACTTGAAATATCCCACACTTAACCTTTTTTTTCAACTCTATAACTCACAATCCTCTCGAAACCCTCTCTAAGACTATCAATTTTCTAGTTTAAATCTAAGGATTTCAAGCTCAATTTTGGGACTCAAGGACTTATTTGAAGCTCTAAGTCTACTTGAAGTTCCCCGCACGGACTTATTTCATTGTTGAATTGCATGATTTTGAACAAGTATGATGAACCCACCAGGTGTTTAATGAAATGACATGACAAGAATTCTCAAATTATTGATGATTTATTACACAATTTACAAGTCAAGTGGCTTCATGATGATTATTAACTTCAAAACATGTATTGATTTCGTGAAAAGTATCTATAAGGTTGCAAGTATCAAGTTGAGCATCACGACTTTTCCACTCAAGGATAGGCTCATTAGGGAATTGGTATTTAATCTTATAGGTTCTACAATAAATAGAAGCATAATATGCATGTAACCAATCCAGCCCAATAATGATATCAAAATCCACCATATCTAATTCAATAAAATCACAAGGGAAAAATTTATGCAATATGAACATGAGATGATTTCTATAGACTCTTTTAACAACAATGTAATCAGCAACGGGGGTAGACGCTTCATAAGGTTCACACAACAATTTAGGACTCACATGAAGCTTTTTGGAAACAACAGGAGTAATAAAAGAAATGTGGCACCCCATTCTATCAATGCATATACATCATAATTAAAAACCTTTAACATACTGGTGATGAGATCGGGCACCTCATCCTTGCCTTTCTTGGAGAGCATAGAACCTATTTTGTCTTGGAGCACCCCCTTGTTGGCCTCATTTTTCCCTTGGACCCGCATTAGCACCATGGCCTTGAGGACGACCATATCTACCTTTGTTTTGAGCATGAGGACAATCAACAACCTTATGACCCACTTCACCACAACCATAGAAAGCATTAGCGTTTCTCAAACATGGGCCACTATGGTTTCTACCATATCTTTGGCACTTAGGATTAGACACTCCACCACCACCACCTTGGAACCTTAGATTATCATTAGGAAATCTCTTATTAGGAGAATTGGAAGACCCTTGGCCTTGGAACTTGTGGCCTTAAGGAAATCGACCACCCTTAGAACCTTGGAACCCACATTCAAATTAGCTCTCTTGGACTCACCACTTCTTCTCTTTCTAAGTTTTTCCCCCTCAAGTTGCTTGGCATATGTCATGAGCCAAGACATATCCATACCATTCACTAGCATGGCGGTATGACACTCCTCATTAACCAAGTCGGACACTCTCGATACAAATTTATTCATTCTAGCTCTAGGGTTGGCCACCAAATTCGGAGCATACTTGGAAAGCTTGTTGAACATAAGGGAATACTCCATCACACTCGTGGAACCTTGCTTAAGGTTTATAAACTCTATCATCTTAACGTCTCTTAGCTTGATAGGAAAGAACACGTTGAGGAAGGCAACTTTGAACTCCTTACAATGAATAGCATCATCATCTCTCCTCTCTAATTTCCATTGGATGAACCAAATTTGGGCCACACCTTTGAGTTGGTAGGCAACTAACTCCACTTTCTCCTTTGAATTGACCCCCATGATAGATAAAACCTTATATACCTCATTGATGCACTCTTGGGGATCCTCTTCCGTCTTGGACCCATGAAACTCTATTGGGTTCATTCTTGTGAAATCCCTTACCCTTGAGACCGGAGTAGGAGAATGAGGGTCTTAGGATCCTTGTTTCATTTGGTTGGTCATAGCACGTCCCAACATTGTGATAGCATCCCGAAACTCATCATGGGCTACCCCTCCATCTTGAGGAGATTGAAGAGTGGGAAGGTCGGTTGCTCCTCGGGTGTACGGGCTCTCCTTAGCTGTCCTCTTGATATAAGCATGATCTAGAAGAGAAAAGAACATTCATTAGGGGGAATATTTATCTTTACATCTAAAGCACGACATAGATAATGAAGAAGGGAAACATTTCCTAAAACACCTCATAGGCTCCTATTCATAGTTATGGTGCACTTCACAACTATGTATAAGACTCTAGTTGATATATTGTGTTAGATTTCTGAGGACCATTAACAACCTAGTGTTCTGATACCAAGCTTTTCACAGCCCATGCCTAGGGCCTAGACATGACACGGTGAATGGGGAACTCGAAGGGACCCATAACAAGACTTTTACCATATCATTCACACATCCTTGGTCATGAAAGCAGAATAAACATCACAAGATATAAATATAAAAGGGAAGTAGGACAAGGGGGAGTCTTGATACTCATAAAAGCAATAAAGAGTCAAGCTTATATCATAAATACATCATAATATCCAACAACACCTCTAACATGGAATGGAGCGGGTGTCAAGGCATTCCTCGGGCTCACTCTCATAATAATAAGTATGCAACATAAGAAGGAGTCTCAAATAATATGAAATAAGTAGATATTGTCCTCAGAATTGAGGACTCTCTAAAGCTTTCTCCGATAATCAAACTAGCCACGTGGAGGAGGATGATCAAAAGAAGCTCTGGTTCCTACATAGTGATATCATGTAGGCATAGAGTATGTGTTAGTATGTTTGAATATACTAAGTATGCGGGATGTAATGCAACAAAGACATAAGCCAAATATAATCAATATGCATAATTGTAAGCAATGGATATATAATCTCAATATGGCATGCATGGTCAATGCTTGTAATAAAATATACTTGTAAAATATTTAACTTGTATAGTACATAATACATGTGTGGAAAGAGACCTTAACCGACATAGACCAATCAAGCTACTACTGGAATTCAAGGCATGTAACCCCTTTGGTAAGGTGATCGATGCATGTCACTTCATCGACAAGGTAATCAAGGCATGTCACCCCCTCGAAATGGTAGGGTCTACTTGCCAAGGTAAATTATCCATATTATCCGAGGCATGTCACCCCTTCGACATGGTGTGGTGTAACTAGATGGAACCACTAGAAACCATAAAAGGGATATTATATAATCCTATATGACACATAGTTTAGAGGCTAAAGACTTTCTATAGGGATCCCTTGAGTCGAGCCCCCATCTTAAGCCTCAATCGGTCTGAAGTCTAATCCCAAGGAATACTTGAAATAGTCATAACTTGTATAATTGGTAAGAAACATGATATGAGTAGCTCATAAACATGCTTGACCTCTTTTAGTGAGCCTAACTTGAAGATAAGAGTAGATAATAATCACACATGATCGCTTGCTTTAACATGAATGACTAAGAAGAGGTAAAAATCTTAAATGATCTTCGGTCTGGATACCACCAAGTGAAGGTGAGGGAGTGTGATATTCCTAAGACGGCTTTTCGTACTAAGTATGGTCACTTTGAATTTGTCATAATGTCTTTTAATTTGACTAATGCACTAGCTATATTTATGAATCTCATGAATAGGGTCTTCAAACCCCACCTTGATATGTTTGTGATGGTCTTTATTGATGATATATTGATTTATTCTCGGAGTGAGGAGGAACATGTGAATCACTTGAGGGTGGTTTTGCAAATCTTGAGGGATGAGAGGTTGTTTGCTAAATATGAAAAGTGTGAATTTTTGTTGAAATAGGGTGCTTTTCTAGGGCATGTGGTGTCGGGTGATGGATTTAAAATGGATCCTAATAAGACATAGGTAATAAGAAATTGGCCTATACCCTTGACTCTATCGGATATCAGGAGTTTCTTGGGTTTGGTTGGTTACTTCCAGAGCTTTGTGAATGGCTTATCTTCAATTGCTTCCCCTATGACAAAGTTTACCCAAAAGAAGGAAAATTCGTGTGGGCCGATGAATTCCAAAAGAGTTTTCAGCTTTGAAGGATAATCTTGTCTCTACTCCTATCTTGGCTCTACCAAAAGGGTTGAAAGGATTTGTGGTTTATTGTGATGCCTCAAGAATTAGTTTGGGGTGTGTTTTGATGCAAAATGGCAAGGTGATAGCATATGCCTCTAGACAACTTAAGGTGCATGAATGAAACTATCCCACACATGATCTTGAATTGGCAGCCATGGTGTTGGCTTTGAAAATTTGGCGTTACTATTTGTACGAGGTTCAAGTTGATGTATTTACCGACCACAAGAGTCTCCAATATATGCTCGTACAAAAAGATATGAACTTGAGATAAAGAAAGTGGTTAGAGCTCCTTAATGATTATAACATGAGTGTGCATTACCATCTCGACAAAACTAATCTTGTGGCCGATGCTCTAAGTAGAGAGTCTATGGGTAGCCTAGCCCATATTGACGATCGTGGTAAGGAGGTGGCTAGAGAAGTTCATCGGTTCGCTATGTTGAGGGTTAGGTTGGATGAAGTTGAAAATGGTGGTGTGGTGGTGGTTGATAGTTCTAAATATCCTTTGATTGAGGAGGTAAAGTCAAAACAAGATCTTGACACCCCCTGCTAGAGTTGAAGGCCTTAGTGAAGGATGGTAAACTGGAGGTTTTCTCCCAAGGGGGAGATGGTGTTCTTAGATACCAAGGTAGGTTGTGTGTGCCTAATATTGATGAATTGAGAGAGTTGATTTTGAAGGACGCCCATAATTCTTCTTAATCTATTCACCCCGGTTCAAAAAAGATGTATAGAGACTTGAAAGAGGTGTATTGGTGAGGTGGTATGAAGAGGGAGATTGCCAAGTTCATATCCGGATGTCACAATTGTCAACAAGTGAAAGCTAACATCAAATACCGGGTGGCCTAGCCCAAGACATAGAGATTCCTACTTGGAAGTGGGAAGAGATCAACATAGATTTTTTGGTTAGGTTGCCTAAGACTAGAAGGCACTTTGACTCTATTTGGGTTGTTTTGGATAGAGTGACAAAGTCAGATAATTTTTAATCAGTCAAAACCACTTATGGTTCCGAAGATTGTGCCAAGTAATACATCCATGAGTTGGTCAGATTGCATAGGGTGCCTTTGTCTATCATTTCGGATCATGGTGATCAATTCACTTCTCACTTTTGGAGGTCCATCCAAAGAGGTCTTGGTTTAACATGACTTTTTATCCTCAAACGAATGGCCAAGCTGAATGAACTATCCAATCTATTGCGGATATCCTTAGAGCTTGTGTTTTGGAGTTTAAGGGTAGTTGGGTAAAACATCTTCCACTTATTGAGTTTATTTACAACAATAGCTACCACTCAAGCATTGACATAGCTCCCTTTGAAGTTTTATATAGTAGGTGTAGTAGATCCCCCATTGGTTGGTTTGATATGGGGGAGATGGAATTGCAAGGTCAAGATTTGGTTATGGAAGCCTTGGAGAAGGTGAGGTTGATAAGAGAGAGTTTGATAATAGCCCAAAGTAGACAAAAGTCCTACTCCGTTATGAAAAGAAGAGATCTTGAGTTTAAGGTTGGTAATTGGGTTTACTTGAAAGTCTCAACCATGAAGGGTGTGGTCCTATTTGATAAGAAAGGGAAATTGAGCCCACAGTTTGTGGGTCCTTATAGAGTTTTGAATAGAGTTAATAAGGTTGCATATGATTTCGAGTTGTCTATGGAGATAAATATGGTTCATTTCGTCTTCCATGTGATCATGTTGAGAAAGTGTGTGGGTGACTCAAGTGCTATAGTGCTCTTAGAAGTTGTGGATGTTGTAGAAGATAATCTGACCTATCAGGAGGTCCTGGTGGAGATTTTGGATAAACAAGTGAAGAGATTGAGAAACAAAGATGTAGCGTCTTTCAAGGTCCTTTGGAGGAATCAACAAGTTTAAAGCACCACATGGGAAGCCAAGGTGAATATGAAAAAGTAATACCCATATCTCTTCCACTCTACTCAAGCCGACGGTAATAATTGAAGTCTCCTATATGATTTCAAGTCTTAAGTTTCAGTCCTCATGTCATTTCGCATGCATTCATGTTTATGGCAACAAGTTTATAGTGATTTTTGACATTCATGTTGAAATCTTTGAAAATGATGTTTAAATGCATTTGTTGCATTCATGTCAGGCTGAAATTTTCATAATTTTACTTCTCTTACACATGTTTCTTTGACAATTGGGAATGAATGTTCAAATAGGATCAAGTAGTATTGTCACTTATACCAAACAATCACAAAATGACCAAAAAAATAAATAACATAAGTATCAACACTAGATGGACACAAATCGATTTTGCAAGAAAATCAATTTTGTCATAAATAGGATCAACTAGTGTTGTCACTTATGCCAAACAATCACAATATACCCAAAAAAAAATATCAACACTAGATGGACACAAATTAATTTTATAAGAAAATCAATTTTGTCATTTAATAGGATCACCTAGTGTTGTCACTTATGCCAAACAAACTCATTATCACTATAGCAATATTCTAAAAAACTATTCAAACATTTATATATACACAATAATTAAAGTTTTTATTGAAATAATACCTCAACTTTTAATTATTAATTATGTTTGGAGATGGAGGGGTATGTGGTACTTCGATTGGTGGCGACGGCGAATATTAAAAGCCTAAAATTTCAAGTACAATTAAAGCACATTATATACAAGTACAAATTTCACAAATAAACTTCAAGTTCTAAAATCGTATAAATTCAAGTTCTAATGAAATTAAATCTAAGTTCTACTTATATAAAAAAAAATCCTAAACTTCAAACATAAGAAATCCTAATTAAATTATGTTAAAATTTTATGTTACATTCAACTTCAAAGTTCACAACTTAACATATTCAAGTTAATTCCAAATTAATTCTAAGTTCAAGTTAAATATTAGTAAAGTTCAAACTTTAAGTGACAACACTAGTAAGAAATCCTAACTTTAACTTTAAGTTCAAACTTAAGAAATCCTAACTTTAAAATATCCTAACTTCAAGTTCACATCTTATTCAAACTTAAGAAATCATAACTTTATATTACATTCGACTTCAAAGTTCACATCTCATTAAAATATTCAAGTTCCCCAAATTAAATCTAACTTTAAGCTAAACACTAAAAATGTTCAACTTAAGTACAACTACTATAGTTCAAGTTTTAAATATATGTAATCAAAATTCACAACTTGAAATTCAAACTAAGTTCTAAAATATCAAAGTTCAAGTCAAAATTAAATCTAAGTTCAACTTTAAAAATAAAATCCTAAAGTTCAATTTTTATGTTATATTCAATTTTAAAATTCACAACTTAAAATTCAAGTTTTAAGTTCAAGTTAAACATTACTAAAACCATAATCTTAACAAATCCTAAATTAAAATTTAAGTTCTACATTATATACAAGCTCAAAGTTCACAAATAAAGTTCTTCTAAAATAATATAAATTCAAGTTCTAATGAAATTAAATCTAAGTTCTACTTAAATAAAAATTCCTAAACTTCAAACTTAAGAAATCCTAACTATAAGTTTTCATCTAATTCAATTTAAGAAATCGTAACTTTAAGAAATTCTAACTTTAACTTTAAGTTCAAACTTAAGAACTACTAACTTTAAAATATCCTAACTTTAAGTTCACATCTTATTCAAACTTATGAAATCCTAACCTTATATTACATTGAATTCAAGTTCACATCTCACTAAAATATTCAAGTTCCCCAAATTAAATCTAACTTTAAGTTAAACACTACTAAAGTTCAACCTAAGTACAACTACTATTCAAGTTTTAAATATATCTAACCAGAATTCACAACTTGAAATTCAAACGAAGTTCTAAAATCCCAAAGTTCAAGTTCAAAATTAAATACTTCACGTTCAAAATTAAATACAAGTTCTATTTAAATACTACTTTTTATTCTAACTTCAACAACAATTATAACTTCAACAATAATTCAATTCAACTTCAACAACAATTTTACTTAAAAACAACAATTTATTCTAAGTTCAATAACAATTCTAACTTCAGTTCAATTCCAATATTCTAATTAACCTCAACAATAATTCAATTCCAACTAAAAATTCCCAATTTGAAATCTCATTCAAAAAACCCCAAATTCAAGCCAAAACCCTAAAAATTTTTTACTCTTTACTTCACAAAACATATCAAAATTAACTATGTTAATACCATTGTAACTTCATAACAATACTATTCCAACACAAAAGAACCCAATTCATAAACTAATTTCAAAAAGTCAAATTTAAAGTATACCCATAAAACAAAAAAATAATTTCATTCACTTATTCACAATGCAATATATAAAATAATACTTGTAATATCATAATTTCGACAATAAAAGTGAAATAGGCAAGCTAAAAACTTATAAAATTCAAAAACTTAAAACAACAAAATAATACTACACTAAAAATGGAGCAAAAGAGAGAAGAAATTACTTACCTTTGTTGTGGAGAGGAGGAAACCACGATGAGGGAGGGGCGATGGCGGTCGGACAGAGGTTCGGGAGGGAGGGGCGACGTATTGGGGGAAGGGTGTTAGGGTTTTGGAGAGAAAAATGAAATTTGAGAGAGGAAAAAATAAGAGAGAAATTCAGATTTTTTAAAAAATAGGAGCCTCGGGGCAATGGATGGCGTTGTTTTGTCCATCACCCTTCATTAAAAATATTGACCGTTGACCAAAAAAAAGTGACAGACTTGGCGATACCATCCATCGCTATTATTTTATTTTTTAAAAAAAATATTTTCAATAAAAATAGTGATAGACAAGGTCACCCAATTCATCGCAATTATTAAAACTAAAAAAATTGTGACGGCCAGTGTCGCTGTGATTTTAAATAATTATTTATTAAATAAAAAAGGCGAAAAATTCTGCCACAAAATGCGACGGGCCTGTAGACGCTGTCCATCACTTTTTATTATCAAATACTAAAAAATATATATCTATATATATATAAAAGCGACGGACTGTGTCCTTTAGTTTTTTGGAGCGACGCAGTCCGTAGCTTTTCTACCCGTCACTTTTTCACAGTTTTTTAGTAGTGATCCTTTCTAGTTAACATAGAAGAAGAGTGTCACGGTAACACCAACCTTTTCGGTCTATCATGCAACGAGAGCTATATAGATCCATTAGTTAATTACAAACCTATGGCGGCAATATATTTAAGGGACAATGGTTATTTACCAAGGTCCTCTCGGTGTTAGGTCACTATTGCAAGGAATACCCAATCCATATTCATATTCATAGTATACAAAATCTTATAATATTACAATATCATCATAGAGTAGCTCATCAATACCAAAGTTTCAGAATCTCAAAGATAGGGCTTCATATCATTCATAACTTTCATAATATTATCATTGCTCATAACATGCATAATAGCGCTTACAAAATTCATAATTCACATACCTTGTCATAAGACTTTCATCAATATAGGGATCTTGATACACAATATTAGTTAAACATTATGGGTATGCATATATGCTCAAAATCATATGAAACTCGAGATTTATAGGACATGAAACCGGTAAGAAGGTCCTTTCCAAAGTATTCAAGTAACCCATCATAACAAAATAAAACTTAGCTCGGGCATCCTCAAACCCTCACAAAAACTCATAAATTTCACATGGCATTTCAATGCATGATAATGTACAAAGGTAGAATAGTATGATTTACTCCACAATGTCTACATGTAAAAGAGTTCATAAAATTTCCATAAATTCTCATATCTTGAAAATATATGAAGAATAAAATGGTTGAGCTTTGTGGAGGAAAAGCCTCCACAAATCCAAAACCTGCATACCTTGGTGTGATTGGAGATGAAAATCTTGTTGGAGGATGAAGAGAATCTGAAATCCTATCTTGTACTTTCTACTTGAGAGTCTTGAGGAAGCTTGAGAGTATTTGGGAGGAGTTTAAGATTTAGGATATTTTAGAATGGGTGAGAGTGGAGTAGTATAGGGTTGTATACGGTATAAAAGGGCTTGCTCAGGGGCTTAAAAAATGTAGCAAAGGCTTAGAATATTAGGAAATTTTAGAACTACCCTTTCATAAAAGCTGCCAAACCAGATCATGAGACCCTAATTACTAGTCGTGGCCTTATTCATGCATCATGAAAAGGGGTCTCGTCCTGTTAACTTTTTGGACCTTCATGGACCTTCTTTGAAACTCAAACTATGACATCACCTACAACTCCTCAGTTAGTCCACGAGCCATGCTGGTAATTGATATTCCTAACTTTAGAAGGCCATTTTGCCACCAAGTCTGCCCTCCATTCCATGAGCAAAAGTTATTGCTCGTGGAATAACTTACGATCCATGGTTGCCTCGTGCATTGATGACCAAACTTAAGCTACTGGAATTGCACCCTTAGGACCCCACGAACTCATGTACTATCCATTTTCCATTTCATAGGTCATGTACCCCTTCATGAAATCGCTTATACTTAGAAAAAATTCTAGACTTCACTTCTTAGGTACTTTCATACCTTCCAACATGTGGGGCCTTACAAAACCTATGATCTAAAATCAACTTAATATGCAATTTTGGGTCTAAATCTTCGTTTTAACTCTAAATTTAATTCTACAAGTTCTCCTTGACCAAATTAGCAATATGTAACTTCTGTAATCAACGAAATCAAATTCCAACACACGAAGCTCAAAATGACCTTAAAACCCAAGACTTCCAATTTAAGTCTTTAAAAACTCATTCTTTAGCTATAGAACATGAACAAAAGAAAGACATCAAAAGAGAGGGAAAGGAATAAAGAAGAAAGGGTAATGAAATCCAAGGAGCATAGCGGAGCATATCTCCTAAAGGAAATGAGATTTCATTCAAATAGTAGTTTGGCAGCATCTACTCTTTCCGAGAAACCATCCAAGCTTAGTGGAAATCATTTTCATATTGTGCCATATGAGCGGGGCGACCAGCGACAAGAGCAATCTCGGTGACCATTCCCTCACTCCCTGCCAATAAACACTCCAGCTTATCTAACGACAAGCCTCTAACAACCGAAAAGCGGTACGTACACAAGGACCAATGATCTAATTTGAGAAGCAGCTCTTTTCAAACTCCAATATTTTACAAGATTATAAAAATCCAACTTTTAGACTCAACCAAAAATGATCAAAGGCAACTCTTGGGAATGGTAAAATAGTAATGTGGTCAAAAATACCAAAAATAACCTTCGGGTCATTATATCATCCGCTACTAAAAATAATGTTTGTCCTCGAACATGAGATAAGGGACATACCTGAAGGCTCAAATAATTGAGGGTATCTAGCATGCATATGTGACTATATCTCCCATGTAGCCTCACTCTCAGACCTATGGCTTCATTGGAACTTTATTGAAGTGATCTACTTAGTTCTCAACCTCCTCACCTGCCTGTCCAAGATATCCACTGGATGCTCCTCATAAGTCCAATTCGGGCTCAACTCAACCGAATCCATGGAAATCACATGAGACTCATTTGGAATGTAACGCTGCAATATTGAAACATGAAATATAGGATAGACTGAAGACAAGTTGGGTGGCAAAGGAAGTTTAAAAGCCACCTATCCCACTCTATCAAGAATTTCAAAAAGACCAATGAACTTCAGATCAAGATTTCCTTTCTTCCTGAGTCTCATAACACTCTTCAAAGGCGAGACCTTCAGCCAAACCATGTCACCGACAATGAACTCCAAAGGTCGAACCTGCCTATCAGGATAACTATTTTGGCCACTCTAGGCTATCACTAACCTACCTTGAATCAATATCACTCGCTCTAGATTATCTCTAAACATATCAAAACCCATGCTCTCTACTGCTACTGTGTCAAACGATCCGATAGGAGATCTACATATCTGGCCATATAAGGCCTCAAAAAGAGTCATCTGGATGCTAGAATGATAATTGTTGTTATACGCAAACTCCGCCAAGGCCAAGTGCTAGTCCTATCTAGCACCAAAATCAATAACACAGGATCAAAGCATATCCTCTAGCACTTGAATGATCCTTTCAGACTGGCCATCAGTCTGGCAGTGAAAAGTTTTACTCAAATCCAAAATGATACCTCGTCCATAATGTAATGCCCCCTAAAAGTGTGAAGTAAACAATGAATCATGATCTGACATGATGGAATTGGGACTCCGTGAAGCCTCACAACGTAATTAATGTAGAGCTAAGCTAATCTCTCAATTGTATACTTCACTTTGACTGGAATAAAGTGGGCAGAATTGGTCAACTGATCCATCACTACCCAAATAGAGTCAAAACCCCTAACAGTAAGAGGTAAGATAAGAACAAAGTCCATAGGAATGTACTCCCACTTCCACTCAGGAATAGGCATCCTCTGAAGCTCTCAAACTGGCCTCAAGTGCTCACACATGACTTACTGGCATGCCAAGCCCCTAACTACAAACTCTAATATGTCTTTCTTCATGCCACACTACTAACAATGTTGACTCAAATCATGATACATATACGCTACCCATAGATGGACAGAATATCTAGTACAGTGAGCCTTCTCAAGTATCAATGCGATCAACTCAACCATATTGGGAACAGAAACATGACTCCCAATACTTAAAACACCTCAAAATCAAACATCGCTTCCTTAGCCTCCCATCTAATCATCTTATTGTGAATCTGAAATGGTTTATCATCCTCAAACTGCCTCATACATATCTTATCCATCAAGGATGAGCGAGCGTCAATAGAAGCAAGAACTCCACCTTGATCTAAAATTTGTAACTCCACCCTGATCTGAAATTTGTAATCTCACCAATCCATTAGCCAGTTTCTAAACATCTCTAGCTAAGGGTCTCTCCTCGATCTGAAAAGGTGAAAGACTGTAAGACCCTACTTATGGAGGTAGGAGAGATGTAAGAAATAAGCTTGAAATAAATTTGAACTAATGATGTTTACGAAGGGGTTTTACGGCATGTAAGGCGAAGTACAGCCTGTAAAGTAGGTCTCATAGAATGAGAATCAGAGAAAGAAAGTCTCTGAAGTTTGTAGAAGGGCGATCAAATGAAACCCCATTTACAACCCGTAGACCTATCCATGAGTCGTAGAGGAGGTTTTGTGACAAGTTCTAGTAATCCCAATTTGGGACCCCTAGTCTACAAAAGGACGCCTAGACGGGGTCTCTAGACCTATCCGACCAGAATTTAACATGGGTAAATTTGACATTTCCTTCTTTTTAAAGCCCAAACTACATTGCTTTTACCCCATATATGTCCCTTATCAGTATATACAACCCTAATACATCTCAATCTTCCTTTCCCCAAAAACCCTTAGTCTCAAAAACTCTCTCAAGATCTTCAAGACTTTCAAGCAAGAAGGCTCAAGCTAGGGTTTTCAATTCCTCATCATTTTCCAAAGTTTTTTTGTCTCTTATCACCAAGGTATATGGGTTTGGTTGTGGGAATCTTCTTGCCTATAAGCCCAACCAATCTTATTCTCAAACTATATGGATTTATAGATTATGTTATGGGTATTTATGAACTCTTGTTCATGATGATATCGTTATGCATTGCACACATGATTTCTATTTGGGTTCTTCAGAAAATGATGATTTATGCAAAAACATTGTTGGGGTTTGACTTTGTGATGAATTTTAATGATATTAAAGTTATGTTCTCTATGATGCCATAAAAAACTATAAAGGAACTTATGGGTTTTAGTTCATTTTCATGATATTCAAAATAATTATTTTACTATAATAATGGTGGGTTGATTTGAAAAACTTTAAATGAGTTGATTTTACTTCTCTTTCTTTCATATTCTTGAATTATATGATTTTAAGTGCATGTGCGTATACCCACCATGTTTGACTAAATCTAGTGGACAAGTATTCTTATGTTGATGAAAGATTTTTGCATGAATTACAAGACTAGTATGTCATGATAAGTTATGGGCTCCCAAGCATGTATTAAACTCATAAAAAGTTCCTATGATTTGTAAATAAAATGGTAAGCCCTCATTCTATACTTTTACCCTCTTATGAGTGAAATCATGACAACATGAAGGGTCATGCATAATAACTATATAACCCTCATGTACTATCTAATGCTCATTAGAAGGGCTCATGCATATTACATTCTCCACAATCATATGTATTACTATGCCTACAAGAAGAGGTTATGACCTATGACATATTTTTACCCTTTAGTACAAGGTATATGCCATATGTAGAGATTATGCCTATTACAATTTGTCACGCCCGAAAGTCCCGTAGGGCGGACCGGCACCCGTTGCCGATAAGGCTCGGGAGAACCAATCTGTAACTATATGCATTCCATACATATTATAAGGGACTTCTACATTTGACATGCCTTTAAGAAGATAAATAGTGATAACAAGCCAAAAGGAAATGCATATGACTAGGCCATTGGAGCCAGCTGTCTAAAGTGCGAGACATGACTTCACTGTACTTTACATAGTCTACAAAGCCTCTAAATAGAGGGAAACATCTGATAAGGGTCGGGACAGGCCCCGGCTCAACTAACTATACAATATAAACACATAAGCTCTAGATATGCAAAGCTCAGAAGCAACCTGAAGCTTGGTAACCACAGCTGAATGTCCTGTACTCCTACTGGGAGATCTACTAGCACCTGTACCTGCATCATAAAATGCAGGTCCCCCGTAATGGACATTACTATAGGACAATATACTGAGTATGTGAGGCAGTATATACTGTACATAAAGTAGCAACTCAAATGAAACCCTGCATCTGTGGAAGATCAGGGACCACCCTTAGTTATACTGTGGAATCATGTACTTTATGTTCTTTATATCACTTCACCTTTACTGTAGAATCTATACTGTAAAAGTTGTGCACAGCTGTAAACAAATGACTAACTGATCAGTGGTAAAACTATATCGGGATCGTCCCTATGCTAGGATCTCAATGAACCCCCTCGGGGTACCACCCGTAAATTGTATAGTTTATCTTTCAATTACCTTTGAGATGATTCTTTTGTTGGCCATAATATTGGAGTTGTATGACTGTATATGTAGCATGTGACATGTATATAATCATATAAGACAATATGACAAATAAAAGAGTACAATGGATAAATAATGAAATGCATACGAAATGGAACAACTTGTGAACTCCATTTGGCAACAAGAACTCATGTATCATGGTATTCATGTATGTATTGAGATATGAAGGTGCCTATATTGGGGAACATATAAACATGTACAAGAGTGTAGACGTAGTTAGTAGTTGTGTCGGAGTTGGCAAGTGCCTTTATGTGCTAAGGAGAGGTCTATGTTTCATGCCAAGTGATATGAAATCAAGTAACCTTATATACCTCGTAGTATGACCTCATTACTACCTCGAGATAACCTTCCCTTCCTCCAAATACTTATATACAACATAGAAGATGATAAAACTAGCATCAATGGCCAATATATACACCTTGACATCCCAATCACATAAGAAAACAATATGTGGGTAGCAAGCGGGTGTTTATAAACCCAAACGTATTTTTCCAACCTCTACACCTTTAATCGCATTTTCCAACACACACTAGGATATACACATCATGTAAAGCCTATTCTAATGCCATAACAGTCTTACAATAGCCTACAAAGCACAACACATCACAATTCCACACAATCTAAAAATAGACAACATAACGTTATCTTCCTTCGCTACATTTCGATGTCGACAACTCCAAACATATTCCAACTTTAACAAAACTGTTCCAGCAACATTTACACATATAAGCAGACCACAAATGGTACCATAACAGCACTTAAGAAGTCACGAAGGAAGTGAGGTAATAGCTTTACACACAACAGTCCGCAAGTTCCAATCAACATGACGCTTAAGATAACTCGATAAAATGCACTTGTTAAATGAAACCAAAACTTGGGCAGCAACCTTAGGGTGATGTTTATAACTCAAATTACATTAACAATGCCAAGATATCTTCATAATATAACTTAAAAACCATAGGAAAATCACCAAAACAAAAGCAAAAGGTGCAGCAACTTTCTGCACAAAATCTGTCCAACAAATTTCAGCAGCGTAGCTAGCATCTATTTCGTGTTTTTTATGATAAAACTATGCTAAACATACAACTATAATTACTTACCTTTGCCTTCAATATGTAGAGGCTCCTTAAGAACCCTAAAGAAGTTGTTTGGCTACTTCACAAAGTTGAGAAAACTTGAGAGAAAGTAGAGAGAGCAATCTGATTTTTTTTTTTTTTGTGTTCAAGTGAACTATAACTTGTGGAGCATCTTTGGAGTCCTTTATATAGGAATATTATGCCTAATATTTCTTGAATTCTTGACCAACATATACCACACATAATCAAGTACCTTACCCACCTGCTCGACCCTCAAAGTTGGGCTTTTTGGAGCACCAACTTGATGGACTTGGGCTGCCAAATTTTCAGCTTTCACTTACTTAGGTTTCGGCCCAATTTGCTAAGTGTTTTGTATTATCTTTGGGACCTTTTTAATACCTCTATTGGACATAACATATAGTCTATTTATGATGCTAAAACATGGGCAAAAGTTACACCGTTAACACAGACTTCATTCATAATCGAACTTGGACAATTTCGACGTCGAGCCTCGTCTCCGTTTAGTTCACGATTTTGAGCTAAGCAAGTAGGTGACTCACCTGCTAGCTTCTAAGTCCTACAATCACCTTAATTATTTTACTTCATTTAAGTCCATAATTTCCTTAATTCACCACAAAATATGTATACTCTCGATCCCCTTAAGCGTTAGACGCACATACAACCCATTAACACGAGATTCGAGAACTTTTAAAATTTAGCGTCAATTGGTCCAAATCATGTCATGTTTCATTTGAATTGTGCTAATATTGTAAGGTGTGGGGTGTTACAGTTGTAGGCCCGGGTAACCTTGTTGAGGGGTTTGTTCCTCGATTGCCTTGCTCGGGAGGTGGCAGGCCCATGCAATCTTGTTGGGGGTTTGTACCCATCAACCTTGTTGGGGGGTTTATACTTCATCAACCTTGTTAGGGGGTTTGTACTGCATCAACCCCATGAAGGGGTTTGTACCGCCAAATTAATAGGATCACAATCAAGAGTAGACATCCTCTTCCAAGGACTAATGATTTATTTGGCCAATTGCAAGGGGTTAGCCACTTCTATAAGATTGATCTTCGATCCGGGTACCATCAAGTGAAGGTAAGGGAGTGTGATATTCCTAAGACGACCTTCTGGACTAGATATGGGCATTTTGAGTTTGTTGTGATGTCTTTTGGGTTGACCAATGGACCGACCATCTTCATGGATCTAATGAATAGGGTCTTTAAACCCTACTTTGATTTGTTTTTTGTGGTATTCATTGATGGTATTTTGATCTACTCTCATGGTGAGGAGGAGTATAGGGCTCATTTGAAGGTTGTGTTGCAAAGATTGAGGGAAGAAAAATTATATGCTAAGTATGAAAAGTATGAGTTTTGGTTGAGGGAGGTTACCTTCCTAGGACATGTGGTATCAGGGGATGGTACTAAGGTGTATCCTAAGAAGATGGATGTGATTAGGAATTGGCCTAGACATTTGACCCCATCATATATTAGGAGCTTCTTGGGTCTAGCGGGTTACTATCGGAGGTTTGTGAATGGGTTCTCTTCTATTGCTTCCCCTGTGACAAAGTTGACTCAAAAGAAATCCAAATTTGTGTGGTCCGATGAATGTGAAAGGAGTTTCCAAACATTGAAAGATAAGCTTGTGTCCGCTCCTATATTTTCACTATCGGAAGGGCTAGAGGGATTTTGTTGTGTATTTGTGATGCTTCCTGGGTTGGTTTGAGTTGTGCATTGATGCAAAATGGTAAGTTCATAGCCTATGCTTCTATATAACTCAAAATGCATGAAAAGAATTATCCTACCCATGATCTTGAGTTAGATGTCGTTGTGTTTGCATTAAAGATTTAGCGTCACTACTTGTATGGGGTGCATGTTGATGTGTTCACCGATCATAAGAACCTCCAATATGTCTTCACTCAAAAGGATCTCAACTTGAGGCAAAGAAGGTGGCTAGAACTTCTTAAGGACTATGATATGAGTGTGCATTATCATCCAGGTAAGGCTAATGTTATGGTAGATGCTTTGAGTATGGTGTCTATGGGTAGCCTTACTCATATTGATAAGGTGGAATAGGGGTGTCTAGGGAGGTCCATCGATTGGCTAGATTGTGAGTTATGTTGAAAGAGGGTAATGATAGTGGTGTTATTGTTATTGACAGTTCTAAATCTTCATTGGTTGAGGAGGTGAAAGCTACACAAGATCTTGATTCCTCATTGCTAGGCATTGGTAAAAGATGGGAAGGTGGAGATTTTCTCCCAAGGGGGAGATGGTGTCCTTAGGTACCAAGGTTAGTTGTGTGTGTCTTGTGTTGATGGCTTGAAGGAAAAGATTCTTAATGAGGTTCTTGGTTCTTCTTACTCTATTCACTCGAGGTCTACTAAGATGTATAGCGATTTGAGAGAGGTGCATTGGTGGGGAGACATGAAGAGGGACATTGCCAAATTTGTATCCGGTTTCCATAGTAGCCAACAAGTCAAAGCCAAACATCAAAGGCCGGGTGGCCTAATACAAGACGTAATAGATTCCTACTTGGAAGTGGAAGATGATTAATATGGATTTTGTGGTTGGGTTGCCCAAGACTAGAAATTTTTTTGATTCCATTTGGGTTGTGGTTGATAGGATGACAAAATCGGCTCACTTTCTACTGGTTAAGACTACCTATGGGGCTGAGGATTATGCTAAGTTATACATTCATCACTTGGTAAGGTTTCATGGGGTTTCTTTTTCCATCATATCAGATCGTGGGGTTCAATTTAGTTCACACTTTTGGAGGTCCTTTCAAAGGGGTCTTGGTACAAGAGTTAAGCTTAGTACGACCTTTCACCCTCAAACGGATGGCCAAGCCGAAAGGACTATCCAAACACTTGAAGACATGTTTAGGGATTGTGTGTTGGAGCTCAAGGGTATTTGAGATGATCATCTTCTATTGATTGAATTTGCATATAACAATAGCTATCATTCTAGCATCACAATGGCTCCTTTTGAGGCTCTCTATGGTAGACGTTATAGATCACCGGTTGGATGGTTTGAGGTTGGAGAGGTGGATTTGTTGGACCAGATTTGGTTATGGAGGCTCTTGAGAAGGTTAAGATGATTAGAGAAAGGTTGAAGAAAACTCAAAGTCGCCAAAAGTCCTATGCCGACATGAGGAGAAGGGATCTTGAATTCAAGGTTGGTGATTGGGTCTACTTGAAGGTGTCACCCATGAAGGGTGTGGTCCATTTTGGCAAGAAAGGCAAGTTAAGCTCTAGATTTGTGGGTCCTTATAGGGTGATGAGAAGGATTGGTAAGGTGGCCTACGAGTTAGATTTTCCTAGTGAAATGGAGTTAGATCATCTGGTCTTTCATGTGTCTATGTTGAGGAAGTGTATAGGCGACCCTAATGCTATTTTACCTTTTGATATGGTGGGTCTTGTTGAAGACAATTTGACCTATGAAGAGGTTATGGTTCAAATTTTGGATAGACAAGTGAAGAGGTTGAGGAACAAGGATGTGGCTTCCGTTAAGGTCCTTTGGAGGAATCAACAAGTTAAAAGTGCTACTTGGGAGGCCGAAGCGGACATGCAAAAGTGATATCCTTACCCATTCCACTCCACTCAAGCCTAAGGTATTAATCTAAGTCCTCTATATGATCTCAAGTCCTATGTTTCAACCCCTATGTCATTACATGCATTCATGTTTAAATTGATAAGTTCATGATGATTTCACACTTATGAAGAGATTTTTTGAAATGATGTTTAAGTGCAATGTTGCTTCTCTATGTGTGCTGAAATGGTCATGTTTGTGTCTCTCATATACGTTTCTTAGACATTCGGGGACGAATGTTCCCAAGAGGAAGATATTGAAATAATCCCAAAAAGTGCCCATAAAATGTGTCTTGGAAGTATCTGGAGTCATAATTTCTATATATCTCAAAATCCGTGCATGATATCAAAAATGTGACTTCATATTCTTGCTCAGGGGGTCAAATTGAGTGGGAAATAGGTCTAACCCTGATTTAAGAGCAAATGATTAGCAATTTCAATTTTTGGAATTTTTCTTATGCAGAATCGATCTGCGACAGTGCCGCGACATGCAACTATCATGGACATGAGTTAATTTTGCCTCTGCGATAGGTCCGCATCGCGGACCAGACACGGACCTATGTATTTTGTTGTAAGTAATTTTTATCTCGGTACAAGGCTTTTAGGTCTTGGGCATAAGTGTTTCCATATGTGAAAATGCCTATACTTTGCCTTATTTCACCCTCATATCATTCAAGACATTCCCAAATATACTCCCCAACACTTAGAAAATATTTCACCTCCTAAATTCAAGTCTCAAACTCATCCAGAATCTAAGGCTCTCAATCAAACTTCAAGTCTCCATCTCTTCATCAAGCTATCCTCCCAAGCTAAGATATGTGAGTTTCTTTCATGGGTTCCTTTCACCCATGATACCTAAGCGCTCTTTTACTCAAAATTGCATGATTTAAAGTTGATTTATTCATGAGTATTGTCTATTATGAATTTCACTGCACACTATGTTGGGGTTTATGAAATTGTAACTGTTTTAGCATATTTTGAGCTATGAAACCAAGATCTATTGAGAGATTTGATGAAGAATTTTGATGTATATTGCTTTTTTGTTGTTACCAATATCTATTGATGATTTAACATTGAATTTTCTAACATGATTTCACTTTTGATTTGCATGGTTTTACACTAGCACTACATACTCGCTAAGTGTTCGATAAAATGTTCGGATTATGATTTCTTGAGAAATTGAAGATCCAATGCATGTCTTATGATGATGAAAGAAATGTGTGTATATGATGATGATGGAAGGAATGTATATATATGATATTATCTCTATAGTGTTGGGGATGATTAAGCCTCGTCCGGGAGGTTGTAGGCCCGGGTAACTTTGTTGAGGGGTTTGTACCTCGATCGCTTCGCTCAGGAGGTGGAAGGACCGTGCAACCTTGTTGGGGGTTTATACCCATCAACCTTGTTGGGGGGTTTGTACTCAATCAACTTTGTTGGGGGGTTTGTACTCCATCAACCTCATGAAGAGGTTTTACCTCATGCGCCTCTCCAAGGAGGTGGTAGGCCTTGGATTTCACTAAGAATGGTCACTCCTTATACTTGTATTATGATCTATATAAGCATGATTTACTCTAAGCAACATCCAAACATGCCATCTTGCTATGCTATCTATTGAGTATTTTTATGCATTTTGTCTATGATGCCTACTTGTTATTGCATTGCATCCTACATACTTAGTATATTCAAATGTACTAATGCATACTCTATGCCTACGTGATATCACCATGTAGGAACCACACTGCTTGATCATCCTCCTCTACGTGGTTAGTAAGACATCTTTCAAGCTCTTTAGTGAGTCCTCCATTTCAGAGACGATGCTTATGATCTCCTACTATGTTCTAAGACTATCCTTCTTTTGTATATATATTGACTATAAGTGTGAGCCTGGTAGCTTTTCTTGGCCCCCGCTAAGTATCTAAGTTTTAGAGGTGTTGTTGGACATATTTGTATTATGTTTTTTCAACTCTCTCTTGACTCTTGTTGATTATGATATGAAATTTGCCTTAGCCCCTTTGTCCCTATTTATTATCTCTTGTTGTATTATATTGCTTCCTCGATCAAGGATGTGCAATGATATGCTAAGAGGCTTTCTTGGGGTCCCTTCGAGTTTCCCATGCGCCGTGTCACGTCTAGGCCCTAGGCTTGGGTTGTGACAAGAAGATTGTCCTTGATGATGAGAGAGCTAGCTCTAACCAAATCTCTATCACTTTTGGCTCACTTGACTCAATTCAAATATATACCTCTGAAAAAGAGAAGTCCTTAGAGTCCAACAAAACCCAAACTGATAGAGATAATGATGAAGGTTGGATTCTCGTGACTAGGTGGAGACATAACAAGACAAGTTCACTAAGAGGATCATCTAAGCAACCGACCAGAGGAAGGATGGTGAGGAGACCAAAGAAGCAAAAGTTAGTCACACATCCAAAGAAAGCAAAGGTGGAAGTGCATCACTATTAGAAGCCACGATGTCCTCTGACTTTTGGAGACTTCTTGCCGAGTTGGTTTCATACTATAACTATACATGACAATATCGAGACATCATGTTTTAACACTGACAAAGGAGAATCAGTAGGTGAAACTTTATTAATTATGTCTCCCATGGATAAACAAGAAGCAATGGGTGAAACCCTATCAAATATGTCCCCCTATCTCCTAAAAAATTATAGAACCCTCTTTTCAAGAAGCGCATACATGTGACACAAAAATCACATTTACAGATGATGATCATCTATTTGGTAAAAAACTATATAATCATCCTTTGTATATAGTAGGTCACGTGCTAGAGAAAAAGATAAATAGAATCTTGATTGATGAAGAATCTGGAGTTAACATTCTACTCATCCATACATTAAAAAAACTGGGTATCACGACTGAGGAACTTAGCGAAAGTCGTCTGTTATACAAGGATTCAATCAAGGGGGCAGATGTCTATGGATTCTATCAAGTTAAAAATCCATATTGATGATTTACGATCTAGCACATGGATGCATATGATTGATGCAAAGACTTCGTATAACTTGGCATGCCTTGGGTATATGAGAACAAAATTGTCTCATCCTCTTACAATCAATGTTTGAAGTATCTTCAAGATGGAAGTAAAAGGAAAATAGTTGCTGATGATAATCCTTACTGAAGCTGAGTCACAATTTGCTGATGTAGAATTCTATCTAAAGAATTATATTGTGAAGAAAGTAAAACTTAACGATGTCAATCGACCAAGTCCAATACGCCTGCCAGCAAAAGAACTGATGCCGTTGTTGGAAAGGTCAGACCAACAACACATAGATTAGCAGTTGTCTTAATCAATGTGGATAACATGCTTATTACAGTAGTAGCTTAGAATTGATCAAAAAAACCAAAAGGTATCCTGCAACAAGTCTTCAAGATGAAAGACTAAGGTAAATTAAATTACTTCTTGGGCATAGAATTTGAAAGATCTGAGAAAGGTTTCTGGATACATGAAAGGAAATATGTTCTTCAACTTATGTGAGAAATAGGATTAGCCGCTGCTAAACCTGCCATGACACCTATGGACATCAATGTCTAACTCACATCAACAAAGTATGATTAACATCCTGGAATCAATAACTCTCAGGACACTTTTGTAGATCAAGTTTCATATCAAAGATTGATTGTTTATGACTTTAACGGAGATCTAACCTTGATAGCCTATTGTCATGTTGATTAGGCATCTTGTCCTATGTCAAGAAGATCTGTTTCAGGTTATCTTATCAAGCTGGGCAACTCTCTCATCACTTGGAAATCAAAGAAACAGACTATTGTCTCAATAGACTTTGCAGAATGTGAATATAGGAGTATGGGAAGTACATTGTCTGAGATAATTTGGCTAAGTGGTCTACTGAACGAGTTAGAAATAAAAATTAATCAGCCTATTGATATCTATAGTGACAGCAAAGCAGCTATGCAAATTGCTGCCAATTCTGCTTATCACGAGAGGATAAAACACATTAAAATAGACTGTTATTTCATAAGAGAAAAAATTGTGCTAGAATTAGTGGTTACAAGACACATTCCAACACATAAGCAGCTTACAGATATCCTAACTAAAGGACTTACTAAGGTTCAACATGAATATCTAGCCTCCAAACTATGTATTCTGAATATCTTCACATCCTCCCATACCTAACCTTAGGGGGAGTATTAAAAGATAGAAGGAATAAAGGGGCAAAAGCGTCTTTTCCTATTTCAAGAAATTAATTAAAGGTTGTTAGAATTAGTTAGATGTAGTTGCTCTCTACACTTATATAAAGTCTTGTATCATATTGTGTTAGAGAAGTTAATAAAAAACTACAAGTTCAATTGCTTCCTGTATCTTCCTCCTAGTCTACTACTTCTTTCTTCTCTTTCTTCTTGAACTGTGATTACATTCACTCAAGAACACTGATTGCTCCAAATTATAACAAAAATATCTCATATCATACTAATGATTGCTCTTTTTACAACATAAAGAGAGAGTGAAATAAAACATGTCATTCAGACAAAAAGTTTAAAACAAAATTCAACTCAAAATCATATTACCATAATGAGCGATCTAGTAAACTAGAAAATGAGATGAGCATCTGTTCAAATCATTGAAACGGAGCAACCGGTCAAAACACTCATAAGCTTCTTCAAATACCGTTAATAATGTTTATATCACGTTACATAATTTCATTAATTTGAATTTGTAACAATGAGATACTAATTCTGATTAGACATTATTTCAATTTTTATAAATAAAAGGAAAGTGCAGTTTTCAAAGTAATATTTCACATCAGTAAACATCAATTTGTTTCGGGAGAAACTAACTTCATACGCCTTTAAAGTAAATTATTTACATCCATATACTCTTTTACGTTTTATATCATCATACTATTAAGATTCATCCCCCTAATATTAAAATCCATGCGCTGATGTCATGCTAATGCTAGCACCCACTATGTATATCATACCAATAGGGAATACATATACCAATAGGGTATCATAGAAGATTAAGCTCAGTTTTATATGATATCGATATAGTATTAATATACCAATAAAGTATCACAAAGAATATATTTTCTACTAATTTAAAATTTAATAAATACATTTGTAACTTTAATAATTTTCTATTAATTATTTTATTTATTAATAAAGAGAGCTCAAAAATTATATGATACCAATAGGATATCAATATACTAGCGGAGTATCATAAGAACATATTTTCTATATTTAAAGTTCAATAAATAATTTTGTAACTTTAACAATTTTCTAGTTCTATATGATACTGATATGGTATAAATATACCGACAGAGTATCACAAAGAATATATTTTCTACTAATTTAGAGCTTATTAATTTCGTATTTGTTTCTTATTTATTTCTTAAAAAAAAACACAATTCTATATGAATATATGATACCAGTTGGGTATCAATATGCCGCCAAAGTATCACAGATTATTGAGCTTATTTTATATGATACTTACATAGTGTATATATATACACTATCGTAGTATATTTCATAGTATTTATAATGATGTTGTCATGACGTCAGGGCAAAATAAAAAGTGATAAGTGGGGTAAGAAGGTAATTAGTTTGGGTTACGAGTCCATTAAGGGTACATAGTTTGGATTGAGTTTATTAATGGTAAATAATTTCAAATTAGGACAATTTTGTGTACTTTTCCTTTTGTTTTATCCATTAGACCATCTACAAGCCAACATCAAATTTTACACCAAATTCTATTCTCACATAAAATTTGATACTTTGGAACTCCAATCCAACACTAAATTCTACATCATTTTATTGTGTAAATATTGTTACACCAAATTCAATTAACTTTATTGAATATTTTAATATTATTTCATTGTACAAAACTTGTAAGTAAACATTATATGAATTGTATATTTTGATTAAATCTTTTGTATATTTAGTTTTTTTTTTAAAATCTAATATTGTTCATAATATTAATTTTAATTATAAAATTTAACATTTTTATAAATGAAATTTTCTATATATGACTTTAACTTTTTAAAATTTAACTTTAGGTTATTTCTTCTGTGAATTATAGTTGGATATAACTATATTGAATTGCAAATATATACATTATTAGACATATAATACAATGTACTTCAAAATAATCAAAAGTAATAAACATTCAACAAAGTAGTAATTGACGTACATCAAAATTGAAATATAAAATACATATCAACTTTAAAAAGTAAATCAAAACATAATAATTTAAAAAGATTACAACAATAACTTAATAATTTGGCAATAGATAAAAATTATCGATTTCAATAATCTTTACCTTGACATAAAAAAATTAAAAACAATGAAGCTCATTTTGAACTAAGTAATGCATTAACAGAGCCTATATGGGGGCAAAGTAGTGATCTTGAAAGCTGAATCTTATGTAGAATTTAAAATAAATTTTTTTAATTATGTAATGTTTATTTCATTAATTATTTCACTTTTATAGTGTATAGTATTTGCTTAATAATTTTTATTATTTAATAATTATGATATAAAATAATTTTGTATTAAACAATTGTAAAAAAAATATATGAATTATATTTGGTGAATATTTTAATTTTTGATATAGTGAAAGTTGAGGTTGATTTATATTAAAATAGTGCTAATGTAAAATTTGATGTTATGAATTGGAGATGCCCTTAGCTAGATTTATGAATACTCTTTTGTTATTAATGTAGAGGATGTAGAAAAAAACTTGATAACTCCGTTTACCGTAGACTCGGAAGAAATTCGAATTAAGCATCAAATTGTCAATTTATATTTTATGTCCCTTTTTGCAGCAGCATGAAGCAGTCAATTGATAAAGCTGTAAAGAAAAAAAGAAGTGATGCATGTACTGTACAATACCCGCACGTTACAATTGTATATTCTATTATTGTAAACCAATTATTACATAGCAAAAAAAGACAAAGTTGACTAATGTATCATAATATGAAACAAAGTCGATAAAGTTTCTGATTGTCTCTACCTTTACTTATGACACAAAACGATAAAATAAATATAAAAGAGTAGAGCAAAACTTTCTACTTTACTCCAATAGTTGTAGTAGAGCAGAGAGTATGATTAAGAAATCGAAAAGCAGCAGAGTGGTACCAATCAAGTAAGTAATGAGAATTATTAGCGATCTATTCAGAGAAAAATTATGACTCTGTCTAATAAGTTGACATCATTTAGCTCTTAAACAATCATCTAGTTAGTTCATGGAGAAAGAAAAAGAAAAAATTATTTTTATTTTTTGTGTAGGAAATGACTTAAAACAAATATAACTTGAGAAAGTAATAAAATTTTGATCTTGTGGTTGGAGGTAGTTAGTTAGATCGACTTCACATGGGATACCTACTCAATGTGCAAACCACACTTTTCTATGTCAAAAAGTGATGTCTCCTAATGTCTCTTGTTACCATTTTAATTATTCACTCTAGTTAGCCACCATAATATTGTATTACAAGGTGTTTTCTCTATAAAGTTAATTATTGAGATTCATATACAAAGTATCTTTTTTATTTGAAAAGCTATATATAGATCATGCTAATAGCTGAAGATCAAACAAGTTGCTAAATGTAGTGGTAATATCCACGTGTCCTTTTATAGAGTCGTTCTATCATAATTCCTAAGAAACTTCGGACACCTCTTTTAGCACATGGTATAATTTTCTATCATTGTGTCTGTTCCATTCTTAATAACTTATATAATAGGGTAATATAGAATTATGGGATTCTATATCAACTTAAGGCCAATCCAAATTTTATCACTTTTCACTTCTCAAGCTCCAACACAAATTAATAATTACTGGCCAAACTATCCCCAGTGCAAATTGGGACAAATAGAGTACATTCATTTCCTGATCTCTGATTAAATTCAATCTCATTTTATGAATGACATTTTAGGTAAAAAAAAAAAGAAGCTGGCTTATGTCAATTATTATCACACATGGAATGTTTATGATCGATGCATGCAATTAAAAGAGAAAACTCTAACTAGTCGTTTGGTGTAGATATAAGTTATGATGAGATTAGTCATATCGGGATAAGTTATGTTGAGATAACTTATGCTGGGATTAGTTATGAGAGTAGTTTTTATTGTTTCTTTGATTTGGCATTTTCAAAATATTATCCATGGTACAATTTGTAAAAATAAGATGTTTGTTACAAAAAAAACCCTCCACCTTATTTAGTTTTTTTTTTTTTAATTTTCTTTGCAAGCTTTAGTTATTCATTGTTAAAAATAAATTTTCATTTTAGTTAACTATGTGCATGCATTTTCATAATTGTGCCATGTGTTTTTAAAATTAAACTTTCATCTTACTTAAATTAAAAATAAAATTTTCATCTTATTTAACTTAAAAAAATAAAAATTTCAACTTATTTAACTTAAAAAATAAAATTTTCATCTTATTTAACTTAAGAAATAAAAATTTTATCTTATTTAGCTTAAAAATAAAACTTTCATTTTAAGTTTATTAAAAGACAAAAAAATTATAATTCAAATAATTTACATTTTAATTTATATAAAAATATAATTTTAAGTGAGTAATAAAATATCTAATTTAAAATATGTAAATTAGTAGTGGAGTGAGCACTTTAAGAGAAATCAAAATATAAATAAATATAAGTATTAGACAAATAAATTCAACTTATAATATATTCATAAATAGAAATTGCATTTACAAAATATAATTTTTCTAACAAAAAATATATAGAAATAACAATTCATTAAGGTAGTGAATATTGTTATAATTATTATTAGAAAATATGTTAATGTACATAAAATATAATATTGGTGTATAAAAGAGAGTTTAAGGAGGTTATTTTTATTATTTCACAAACCTTATCCAGGATAAATAATCTTGGGATTATTATTCCATCCCCACAAGAGAATAACTTATCCTAGGACTAATTGTTAATCCTGGGATAAGTTATCCCACCTTATGCAACCAAATAAGCAATTGAAGGCCACTAAAAAATTATCCGAAGATTAAGTTTCCTTATCCATCACACCAAACGACCCCTAAAAGCTACGGTTTCACAGTTGTGTCTAAGGGCATCTAATCACCATCAGTAGCTTTTTAGTACATGGCCACACCCTCATGACTCTTTGAGCACATCTCCTATCAGTGGCGGAGTTCGCATTTTCGTCAAGGGTGTTCATATTTTTAGAGCATGGGTGCGTGATTTTTATATCAAGAATGTTTAACAATTGATAAATATCAAAATATCTATATTTCACCTATACAATCAAAAATTTTTCTGATAAAAAATATTCATCTGACCACCCTTGGCTGAATGTCCGCCCATGTGTCCTATTAGTCAACTACATCAATATCCAACATGATTAAAGGTTTCTAGCTAATCTCTTCAAATATAAAACACTGACAAACCGTAAGTATGAAATCACCCCACTACTAACATTGTTGACATATATATACCTACT
This sequence comes from Solanum clarkiae, assembly GCA_011800125.2. NCBI lineage: Eukaryota > Viridiplantae > Streptophyta > Magnoliopsida > Solanales > Solanaceae > Solanum > Solanum clarkiae. Next base: position 4,740 of record JAABOM020069549.1, on the reverse strand, counting down.
CCTTTCCTCCTAATTTGTATAACAAATTTTTTTTAGTTAATCCAAAAAAATGACATCTATTTTTATTTGATAAAATATTAAACGATGCGATCAATATTTTACCTATATTGAATCTCACTTCTTTGACAATAAATCAACAAATGTAACTTTTTAAAATAGTTTTGAAATATTAATTTTTTTTTCATATTTATTAAATTTTATAGACAATTAAATTGTATCACATAAATTTAAATGGAGGAACGTGCTGCAGTGCTGCTGGACGTATAATCATGTCCACCTAGTAATTACTCGGTTAACAAATTGCCTTTAAATCCATGGGCTCTATGTCTTACACTATTGCACATGATAGCGTCCCTAACACTAACAACAAAATCAATTATTTGAAAGGCAAAAATTAAAAAGAAAAAAGGGCCAAGTCCAATGCACTTAAGTTCAATGCAGAGTTTAATAAAGGGTCTGATCATAAGAATCGATTGTATGCAACCTTTAACAATTATATCCATCTATAAAAAATTACATCTAGGTCCTTGATGTATATACCACCAAACAAATTGAATTTAGATTTGAGAAGTCAACTAGAGAAGCATTCAATCTCTCCTTAAGACACCCCTCACATCGCCCCTCCTTAATAGTGTAGACATTCTAGACTCACTCGACATCTGGTTCTTGTACCATAAATTCAAATCTAGACTGGAAACAATATCTTAGGGGGTGTTTTACGATAGGAAAAATTTGAAAATATTTTTTCTGGAAAAACAAGTTTTTTAAAAATAAGAAAAATGATTTTCCTATTGGATTCTAACTTGGAAATTCCTTGTTGAAGGAAATAAAAAATAAAAGCATTTATGTAGGATTTACCTCAAATTTCACTAAAGTAAAAGTAGATTTAGATTACAATTCCATAGAACCTTTCCCAACTAGGGTTCTTCTTAACTGCAGCTACTTCTTTCAAGACACTAAGTCTCGAAACCCCATTATAACTCAATGCAACATCTATTAAAAGACTTCTAGAAAAGTAATTAAGTTACCATTCAAGGTCAAAGAATTAACTAAAGAACTGTGAGCAATAATCTTCTTAAGAACAAGTTCCTCGTTGTTAGTTGGCTCTTTTTCAAAATGACACTGTTTACTTGAATATATTCTCAATGTGTGCAGTGGTATCTGCTCTTGTCAACAACATCAATGTAGTGCTCTATATAGGAGTAGGAATGATTGTGTCCTTTTAGTTGTGTTCTCTAAATTCAAACAAGCACGAGTCCAAATACCCAATCTAAGTTAAATTAAACTTGATTTTCCTAATTTCTGTCCATTTTCACGTTAATTGTATAGCTATTTCCACTACAAAAATGGCTTTTAGCCAAAGAAAAAAAAGTGGTCTTTAAATGTAATGATCCAGATGGTCATTTTTTACATTTTCTAAAAAGACTATCATTTTATCCTTTCCCATAGTTGCCCAAAGTCTTATTTGATAAGTTGTGTCTCATGACCCAAGCTAGACCCTAGGTGTGCATGACGAATGAGGTCCCCTTTTTAGCATACCATAAGCACTCAAGGAAAAATGACTGAGATACATAATTGAAAATTGAGACATCATCATAAGGTGAGGTATGAAAGCCTATGAAATACATAAGTCATAAGAGTCACACATCATGTCCAACGAGCCTCCAAGTAATAAACTGAGCAGGGATTAAGAAAGTTCCCTACCTCACCCTCAAACGAAGATAGAAGGCATTTTGAACATATAACATTAAGTCTGGATGATAATCGGTTTTATCCTTAAAGCAGGAGGACTCAGCTAATCAATCTCTTAAGCAGGACCAAATCTAGCCACGAGTATGAGGAGGAGGACAGTCACCTATTCCTACATTGTGAAATAATATAAGCATAAAGTATACATTAGTATGTTGAATGTACTAAGTATATGGGTATGCAATACAATAAAATACATATGATACATAGCTAAGTAATGCACAAGCAAGGAATAAGTAGAACAAAAGTAAGGGAGGGAATCACATACTAATATATATGCCATGAGTGAAAATGATATCGCCTAAGCTACACCTCCTTTTTGAGGCAAAAAGCGGTTATTGTCAAGATATATAACCTAACCTAGGTTAGGGTCGAATCCGATGGGGAATATGGTAGACTTAAAAGAATTCAATGCAATTCAGGTTGATTAACCTACTTATTAGTGTTAAACCAGTATGAAGAGTAACTAGGGTATTCTATTCCCCATGATTTCCTAACTCAGTATTACCAGATAATCGAATTCTTTTCCAGTGTGTAGCATACAAAACGGTGAGTTAAGTTCACCAAACCCTTTGGCCCAGGCGAGAGATGAATTTTACTACGTAATTTGGTCTATCCCCGCAGTGTGACATTACTAACCCTTACTTATTGTTCCCATACAACCTCCCCTCGGCCCAGTTCGATTGATTAGATGAGAAATATCAATTCGAATCCTGTTAATTAATCTCTTTTCCTATTCATTACTACCTTGATCCAGTTAGTAATACTAGGTAGGTTCTAATGTTGGCCGCCATTAGAAAGCATTCAATATAAATAGAATTAATTAATACATGCATACACACTTTTCAAGAATTACGAAATTCGATTTTACCTTATTAGTTCTTCATGGCTCCCATAACCCTAGTTATGGATTTAGCTACTCATGATCAGTGTAAATGCAAGACTTATGAATTTCAATAATATAATTGGGCACTCACACTAGAGAATTAAGCACAAGAAATCCAAACTCTTCAACGAGAATCACAAGATTGAAATCGAAAGATGAAATAAAGTTTTACAAGTGTTTCTCAAGCTCTCTGATGTTCTATCATATTCCTCTTATTGTTCTCTATGAAAAATAACCTAAAAAAGTATATCTATAGTGTTTAAAATACAAAAAAAAAAGTAGAATAACTGGGTCGGCAGTATCTACGGCAGATTCTACGGGCCATATAACTTTTTATGGCTCGTAGTCGAGCTTTTGTGTGGATTACTTATTCAAAACTAGGGATAACTTCTACGAGACCCCTCTACGACCTGTATAAAATTCTACGGCCCATAGGGTTTTCGTCTGATGACTTTTTAGTTACTACCAATTTTTTGATCCTCAAGGCACGACACGAAGTCTACGGCTAGCAAAGTCTTCTTTGACGCCTCTGCATGTTCGTAGACTCAACTTCAGAAATTCAGCCTTCACGATAATTTGTTATGAGACCATCTTTACGGCCCGTAGAATTATCTACGACCCGTAAAGTGTCTTATGGAACCTCTGTTTCATCAAATTCTGCACACTTAGCCCGAAAATTGTGCCAACCCTTTAATATTGCAAAACAAACATAAAAACACATCAAATCTACTAACATGGCATTAAGAACACATAAAATTTTCAAGTTTTAAGCATAAAAAACTATTGTATTTAGACAACACATTAATACCCTCAACTTAAAATTGTTGCTGGTCCTCAAGCGACAGACTCAATCTACATAAGCAACATAGTAACACACAGAATTCAATCTAATGGCATACATCACATCAAACTCAAGCATAAGTACCCACACCACTTTCAAAACACATCAGATAGCTAGTAAGCAAACTAGCAAAGATCTATACATATGACAATGCAACTAGGACAAGCGAGGTAGTTATCAACAAGCCACAATAACTGAGTTAGTCTGATGTTAACAATGCAATGCAACTGCCCTCACAGAAAGAAGTCACATATTACACTCACAAAATACTATGCTCAATACCATATGCTTGCCCTTATACTCATGACTATAACCTTTGACTACTTGGATTAAGATCACTTTAGAACTTTATTAGCTTATAACGTAGGCTCAAAGGGCTTTGGTATGATGTTTTGGGAACATAGTGACTAAAGGCCCTCCTTGACACTATATTTTTCTACACTTTTTGCCCTACCAACACTATTACTTTTCATCTCATTCTCTCTTTTTCCTATTTCAAGCTTTTCTGTGTGCTTTATTTTCATTTTTCAACTTTTTTCCTTGTATTTTCACAACATTTTTCTTTTTAGTTCATTGCTAAGGCATCACTTATTTTTCTTGCACCCAGTACATATTTTTTCTCTCATTTTCCATGTATCACTAATTCCCCTCCCCCCACTCCCATTTTGTGTTTAGCTTACACCAGCCACCCTCAACTTAGGCTTTTGGCCTGAGTCGAGGTGCACAATATGCCACTTTTGGTAGCCATCTCCAACTTAGGCTTTTTGCCTCAGTCAAGGGGCACAATGTTCAAGGAAGGACCGGGTCAAGATTTTACATCTAACAAGGTTGGGTCACTTAGGTTCTTATAAAGAAAAGGTACATATAAGGATCAAACATTAGGATCAAGGAAATTTTCACACATTTGGTTGGTTATTTAGGCTAGGTGGATTATTATGAACCATGACCTAAGATCCTTTCCTAACCAACCAACCTATCGTCAGAGTAACAAGGCAAGTTTTGAAATCAAACAAAATATATGAATTTAGCAATGTAAGCTCACACTCACGTGATACTGATTGCACTATCAACACAGACTCTCAAATCATGCTTTTCATCTTAATTTTATCCTCACTTATCAGAACAAGCACTATCGACATAATTAAACATGTATGGTTGCTATCTAAACTAACTAACAAAAATTTGATGGGTGCCATTTTTCGCACAAAAGCACAAAAACACATATATGTCATAGATATCAGTATTATATGCTACTAATACTACC